>OVAN01002023.1:0-36031 GCA_900406275.1 Anastatica hierochuntica | reverse complement strand
CGATGGTTTCTCCTACGCGTTTTGGACCGCTCCAGATGGAGTCGCGAAGTTGAGTCTTCTTCCGTGGAGTCTGATGGCTCCACGCGGAAGGATGTTTTTGGTTCTCGCGGTTAAGGCCTCGACCTGTTTCGCGAGAGAGTTNGAGAGAGTTGGTGAGTTCGTCACGTTCTGCCGACTTCTTTTCGAAAGTCGAGAACATGTTTTTGATCTCCTCGAACGCCGCGATGTTTGGATCAGCGTTGACCGCGGTGATGTTCGTCGTCGGAGTAGTTTCAATGGTGTCATCGGTGTTGCCGCCTTCACGAGCTAGTTGGTTGTTCTGTTCGTCAGTATTCATACCTGATCTGTTAATTAGCATGAAAGATATCGCGTGTGCACCCTCCTTCTAGCGCCAAACTGTGGGAACCGAAATTCTCACTGTCAATGTTTACGTGGTTCACGGATTCTCTGTGGCCAAAAAGTGACGAGATCAGTCGATGAATACGAGAAATCAGGTTAAGAGTACGAAATATAAACTGCGAAGACAATAAGATAGAAATCTTGAGTGAAATAGATACGAAACAGATTGCGATATCGAAGTTAACAAGATCTGAATTACGAAACGAAATAGAGACAGGATGAAATCGATACGAGACAGATTGCGGAATGAGATGCATATGACGATGATAAAGTAATGGGATTCGCGAGAATAAGATTAAGTAAACAGGATTCGTAAACAAGATACAATATGAACTCGAAAGTAAAACGAAGATCAAATGTGCACAAATACGAAGAACAATAATCGAAAGACCCAGTTAACGAAGAAAGGAAAAGGTATCTTATTCGAATTCGTGTTTGAGCGTGCGCAACCGGTGTTTAAGCCGTGGCCGCAAGAACTGTTGGCGACGAATCCCTAGAACTACAACGTAGACTCGTAACCTAGTTGAGACGCAGCTCGCTAACGAAACAAAGTAAGAACCCTAGTTTTTTAAGTGTTTGTGGTGACAAAAATTGTATATCTCCTTCGTCATCCTTCGCACCCTTTATATAGATCTTCGTGGGCTTGGCTCGTTTCCTTTTTCGTCCTTGATTCGTGCTTATCTCTTCGTGGGAATATTCTTTTTCCCTGATTGTGAATATCCTTTTTCGAGATCCTTCTTTATCTTCTCGATCTTCCGTATTTATCTCGAATCTTGACTTTATTACGAAATATGGATAAACCGTCATTGTTAATGGGTCGATCCTCGTCTGAAATCGTAAGCGGACTGTTATCGCGGTTTGGGCCCTTTTCGAGCCGTTTCGCGGCTAAGTGACTTTTACGACTCCTTTCAGAGAAATCATTCTTCGTATGACTACGCGGTGATAGTTTCGTGAAATGATAAGATCAATCATATAGTTTAGACTCTTCCGCTGTTTAAGTTAACCGTCTTCATTTTATACGATCGATACAAAATCTCGTAAGAAGGATGAATCGTTCTGATAATCATTACGACGGGTTGACGGAAACTCCAATTGAGACGAAACGAGAGACGATCAAGCGACAATTCGAAGGAGATGAAGATTGGAAAGGACGTGGTTCAGTCAATGGATACGGTTGAACGTTTTCTGCGTCTTAGCACCAACCGGCGCCAAGACCAAGACCTGGTCTTGGTGCCAATTGGCGTCAAGACAAAGCTTCTGTCTTAGCGCCAATTGGCGTCAAGACCAAGCCTTGGTCTTGGNNNCCTTTGGTTCAATCGTCAATCGGTGCCAAGACTCGTTCGTAGGTTTGGCGTCAATAGGCGTTTAGATAGTTCTCCGAAATGACGCGGTTCTTTGATGCTTTCGGTGGTTTCCTATCGCTCCGAAGGTTGTATCATGTGGCCTTGTGAGAGTTGTCCGAAAGCCATTGATGCTAACTTTAGTATTCGAATGCTTTTTTCTCGCGGACGGATAGACTTCTTTGAAAGATCGTCTAGACCCCAATTGGCTTGTGGTCTAGACGACAGTAAGTCTAGATGACGGCAAGTTTAGACGATGGTAAGGTTAGACGACGTTAAGTCCAAACGACGGTAAGTCGAGTCGATGCTAAGTCTAGACGACAATGAGTCCAGATGTTGGTCGTGTTTCCGAGTAATTTCGAATAAAGATGCGATCTTGGACGTTGATTTCGAGATGACTGTTTTTGACACCAACAATGATGTCACACAACGAGATTCGCATCTTGAGCCTCTGTAGCTTTCGGCCCAGAGATGCTGGGGGTAACTGTTGGGCTTGAATCTCCCATTCTGTAAGGCCCATTTCGTTTAATAGAGTTTTTATACAAAAGAGGCCTCGCAAGGCACATAATAAGTGGAATGTCGGCTGTTGATCGAACCAACGAGAAGGATGGAAGAAGTTAAGATTGTGGCAAAGATATCGAAAGATGGTTAAGCTAAAAGGTCAGAGCTTGAAGGCTATATAAAGGGGACGAAGGCAAAAGCTAAGAGATTCTCCTCTTCTTTGAACTCTGGAGATAAAAACACATACATATTGTTCACAAGATCTCTTCAGGAAGTCATTGTAATTCTCATTTTAACTTTGTATCCGACTCAAGGCGATTCTAATTATAAACGTCTTCGAATATCAAATCAAATTCAATCATTTCATTCATCTCAAAAGTCCAAAAGGAATTCTCCCACGGATATCTTTCTCATTCCTTTATTGTATAAATTCAAAGTGTTGGGTTTTGGATCCACAATATGTTTTGGTTGCAAGGAGCACAGGCAAGTATAGTGCCTGAGTGAGGTTCTAAGTTTTACTCCCAGTTCTAGAAAGCACTTCAAAAGAAGTTTGGAACAAAGGTTGAAATGAGTACAACCTACCATCTGCAAACATATGGACATACTAACTAAGTCAGTGCACTTCCTTGTCATGTACAGAAAAGACAAATCTGAATTGTTGGCAGAAAAGTATGTACATGATAATTTTCGGTTGCAGGGAGCATCAACGAGTATAATGTATGACCAATTTTCTAAGTTTTACTCTTAATTATTAAAAGCACTTCAGAAGAAGTTTGGAACAAGGGCTCATATGAGTACAACCTACCATCTACAGACATATGGACAGTCTTTAGGAACGATCCAGTGATTTGAGGATTTATTGAGAGCTTTTGTGCTAGACCGGAGCCGTAAGTGGGAAGAGTATATGTACTTAGCTTCATCTGTCAACAACAATAGTTATCAGTCAAGAATCGGAATGTCATCATATGAAGCTTTGTTTGGTATGCCTTATCGTGCACTAGTATGCTTGACCTAAGTTGAGAAGCGCATCATCTTTAGCTGAGACATTATTGAAGAGACAACATAAAGAATTAGAGAGCTGAAGGTTAAGATGAAAAAAGCCCATGATAGATAGAAAAGCTATGTGGACAAGCGAAAGAAAGAGTTGGAACTCGCTGTTAGGGACTTAGTGTATTTGAAATAGTCACATACAAGGGTCAAATTGAGCGACACAAAACACTAAGTTGATTTACAAGTTGGATTTACCACCATATATGGGCGCATTCCACAATGTGTTCCATGTTCTGATGCTAAAGAAATGCATCTTTGATAGACACAATGTAGTTTTTGAACCAACATCAGATATAAGGGAAAATTTGACTATTTGAAGGAAGACCTGTCACGATTGTAGGCAGGAGGGCTAAGGTAAAAAGAAAGATAAAATTCAAAATGATACAAATAACTTGGGTTATCGATGGTGAAAAGGAGACCCCCTAAGAACTAGAAGAGAGGATGAAGACTGAATTTCCTAAGCGGCTCGAGAAGTAGAAAGCAAAACGAGAAAAGATAAAGACTCAGGGACGAGTCTGATCTTAGTTAAGGAGAGTTATAACAACTAAGTTGAGAAATCCAAACAAAAATTGGGGCGTGGAGAGTTATAACACATTTGTTCAGAAATCCGAACAAAAATTGGGGTTTGGCAAGCCTTATGGTCATAATGAGCCAAAATTCGAGTGTTTTTTTGTATAAATTGGAAAATTGGCTGATTGAGCTGAAACCAGTCGAGGAAATCCGAATGGCCGAGTCGGTAAAGGAAAGCTGGGTTTGACTCGAGGAATTGAGCTGGACTGGACTCACCAGACTCTTCAAATGAGTCTAAGGTAAGAATCTACATTTCTCGGATGAGTTGGACGGTTAAGACTTACTGAGCTGAAACATTGGACAAGGCTGGTCATATATAGACAAGGATGGTCGGATCTGAGCTAACTGATTAGTTCAGATAAGGCAGATATTCTTGTCGGATCCAGATATGCATACTCAAATTCAGACCAGACTTGTCTAGCTTAGACAAGGTAGTTGGCCTTGTCCTTAGCCTTAGCATTTTCGCACAAGGAAGTTGGCGAGAACAGTTATTCGAGCCAAATTTGAGCAAGAACACTTATTCAAGCTCTTGGACGCAAAAATTGAAGCGGTAACAGTTATGGAAGATTTTCCTTAGGCCAAAACTCATAATTTTGTGGCTTATGTAAAAACAGACGGTTATTTCTTTCATTTCACACGAGAAACTAAGAACTCAAAAGGACTTAGGCGGTTTCAGAGAGATTTGGCTGAGAGATCAACGATCCGAAAAATCCAAACGAGCCTAAGTGATTGGTTCAACTGGGATTGGGTGACTGATCTGACTGTGACTAGGAGAACGATCTAACTGCATGCATGATTACTTCGATATGATCAACCCAACCGAAAGGCTAGTGTGAGTGTGTGACCGTAATCGCATGTTAGGGTAAAGTATGTGGTTGAACTATGATTAAATGGTCGTTCAACGAAGTTTTAGATCATGATCAAGGCCGTTTGGCAAATTGTGACTAATAGATTAAGGTCATTGGCCAAGTTTACTAGATGTTAAGGTCGTTAGCAGTGTTTATGTTATTAAAACTGGAACTAAACTGAATATGAACATAAAATGGTTAAGTAAATGCATGAACTTATTAAATTGACTTAATTATGGCTGGTGTGATAGGGTGACACTCTCACTAAGAAATTCTTTGCTTATGCATTCTTTGTGAATGCAAGTAATACATCTGGCTAGGAGGGCAACCTGTATGGATGAGCAGCTCGCAAGACTAAGAATAGAAAGGGAAGTATGTGGATATTCTAAGTGTAAGGGTAGATGGTTCATATCATTATCATAAATTATAGCAAATGTTAGTAGTTTATAGCAAACTGGTCATTGTATCTGAAACCTCAATGTTGCATCTATGCTAAGTTAATTTTAACTAATAAACTTGTCTAAAATTGAATGAACACACAAATGACTACGAAAAACCGGACTATGGTGTCTCACCAGGCCCATCAGAGAAGCTCAAAATGGAAGCATATCAACGCAACTAGTGAGAAGCGCCGAGCTCGGAGAAACAAAATCACATCTTCAATGCGCAGTAAAGGCGCATGATTTCCGGAGGAGAGAATCAAGGGAATGTTATGATTTGAGTTAGGGGTTCAAGCTATAAAGAATCAAAATATAAAGAAGAAGAAGAAGGCTCTTCTCTAGGCATTTTTTCACATTGTCAAATTATATCAACTCTCTTAGTATTTTTTGTTGTTTTCATCTCAAATTTAATAATATTCAAATAATTGTATCTCGAATTATATTCTAATAAGTGAGAGGTTTCGAATCCTCCTTTCTTTGTTTATCAAGTCACTAAAAATCTTAACCCTAACTATTGAACCAAATATTACATCCAGCATCTAGTAGCATCACTAATGGTTGACTTAGCTTTCTTCAACAGCAAGCAACACTGCTCTCTATTGCTAAACAACACAAACCCTATCTCTTATCTTATCTAAGTGACACAAATTAGTCTCATTATATATAAATCTCCATAGATTCTTTAATAGGCCTCATCTGAAACTTCAACTCACTATGTTTCTTCGACGATTTCCCAATCTTTCTTCTCTCTTCACACTATGTTTCACTCATGAGTTTCTTCTTCTTCGTCCTACCTACTTCAAGCAGTGGGACCATAGTATCTGTCAGGCTTGGACATGGTTGTGTTCCACATGAAGAACAGTAAAGATGGCTAAAGACTTAAACTTTTCTTGGTATTGATTTCTAGGGTTTTCCCTTGATGCTTTACAAGTTGTTCTTTGTTTTTATATAGAGTGAAACTAAACAATCATCACCCTACACTTGTCCTCTTCTTCATTCTCATCGAGTAATAATAAATCATTAAAGCAATTTCATAGAAGCTGCTCATGTTGTCTTCTTCTTCAACACGTCACTCCTTTCTGCAATTTGAGCTTCACACAGCTTTGGCGTTAATGTTAAGAGCGCCGTTATTTGATCTTTTGTGTTGGGCCTTGCACATTCAGATTTGGGCTTATTACCCATTTGACTTTTTTTCTTTGATCGACACTCTATTTCTTTTCTTTGCCAATCCTCTGTTTGCTCTATTTCAGATTCTTACCTCTTCCTTGTGTAGCTTCTTCTTTTCTTTGCTTTATCGCAACTGGTTCTTAATGCGCCCCCTCGAACTGGAGGTGGGTGGAAACCCAACGCCAAGTTTATTTCGTAGCAATACAAAGCTGTCTGAGGTAAAGATTTCATAAATTTATCCTCTAGTTGAGAATTTGCTGGAATATGGCGTGTTTCAATAGCACCAATAGCAACTCTCTCCCTGATGTAATGATAGTCAGACTCAAAATGTTTTGATCTGCTATGAAAACTCGAGTTGACACTGAGATGAACAGCGGAGAGATTATCACAATGTAAAACCGCAACATTTGACTGAGGGACTTTCAAATCTCTGAGAATCAATGATATCCAAGTTAACTCAGCTGCTGTATATGAAAGAGCACGATACTCAACTTCTGTGGATGACCTAAAAACAGAATGTTGTTTCTTTGCACACCAAGAAACTATACTTGATCCAAGAAATGTACAAAATCATGTTGTAGATCTTCTTGTTTCCTTACAACCAGCCTAATCGCTATCACTATATGCGATAACAGAAATATCATTTGTTCTACGAAGATATATTTTGAAGGTAGTTTTTCCTCGTACATACCTGAGAATACGTTTGAGAAGTGTGAAATCATAAATCGTTGGTGAATGAATTCTTTGACACACAAAGTTCATAGCAAACTAGATATATGGCCTTGTTAGAGTCAAGTATTGCAATTTGCCCGCTAAGCTTCGAAAGTATGTTTGATCCGAGAATTCCTCCTTACATATCATGGTATCTAGCTTTGTTAGCAGAGGAGTTTTGATAGAATTACACTCTGTCATATTAGCTTGATGAAGAATATCCTCAGCATATTTATGTTGGCTCAAAAATAACCGATCACTTGATTCTTGTACTTGAATCCCAAGAAAGTAATGAAGCTTACCTTCATCAGTCATTCTGAATTCAGTCTTTAAACTTTTCAACAGTTCTTCCATAAGACTTGAATCACTTCCAGTCAAAAGAATGTCGTCAATGTAGAGAAGAAGCACCAATGTTCTTTCGTTTTTATGATAAACATAGAGAGATGAATTCGGTTTGCTGCATTCAAAGCCAAACTCAAGTAGAAAGTTTGTGAATCTATCATACCATGCTCTCAGATCTTGTTATAATCCATAGAAATCTTTATGGAGTTTACACACATAAGATGGATACCTTGGATCCTCAAAACCAGGTGGTTGAGACATGTAGACCTCTTCTTTTAATTCCCCATGAAGAAACGCATTTTTAACATCAAGTTGAGTAATCTTCCAGCCTTTTGTTGTAGTCACATCAAGAACAATATGTATTGTAGCTGTTCGAACCACTGGACTAAAGGTTTCCAAGTAGTCCACACCTTCTTCTTGATCATATCCTTTTGCAGCCAGTCTTGCTAACTTATTCAAAGACCCATCATCATTCAATTTTGTTCTAAACATCCACTTACTTCCAAGTATATTCATTGTTGGAGTAGATGGTACGAAGCTGAAAGTCTTTGTGATGTGCATTCTTTCCATCTCATCAGAACAAGCATTGGTCCATTCCTTGTCATTTAAGGCAGTTGCAATGGTCTTTGGTTCAGGTGGAATAAGCTTACTTGCAAGAAGAGCATAACGAGGATTTGGCTTCCTAATTCCGAGTTTCCCTCTTGTGATCATATTGTGAGCACTACCCATGTTCTGGTCAGGATTTTGAACAGGTTTTGCCTCATCATTTTCAGAGTTTGAATCGTGTGACATATCTGATCTAGAGTCAGTTTCTACGTCTGTTTCTTCATTATGATGTATCACATTTTCAGGCTCTTCAAGTTCTTGTGGCAGCTCAGGGTGTATATGTGGTAATGTGGGAAGAACACTAGGTGGTGAAGAAGAAACAGGTTGTGATGATGGTGTTGCAGAAGTCTCCTGCCAAGCTTTTAAGATTGTAGCTGAGTATTGAGGAACTAAATGCTTGTACTTGGAGCTAAAAGGAAAGCATTGCTCATCAAAAAAAACATGACGACTGATATATATACTTCCTGTTGGTGGATAAAGACACTTATACCCTTTGTAGTTTGCATTATATCCAAGAAAAACACACTAAAGTGAGCGAGGTTCAAACTCATGATCAACATAAGGACGCAAACAAGGATAGCAGCTGCTGCCAAAGACTCTTAAGGCTGAATACTCTGGTTTCTGATGAAACAGGACCTCGTGTGGTATCTTTGTCTCTTTTGTTGTAGAAGGAAGAAGATTGATGATGTAATTTGTTGTGAAGAATGCCTCAACCTAGTATTGAAGAGGAATAGAACCATGAAACATCATAGAAAGACTAAGCTCAATCAAATGTCTGTGTTTGCGCTCAGCCAAGCCATTTTTTTCAGGTGTGTACGGACACGAAACCAAGTGTTTTATACCAGATTCTGAAAGATGTGTCAGAAATTTATGGCTTTTGAATTCACCACCACTATCACTTTGGAAGACTTTTATCTTCTTGTCAAACTGATTTTGAACAAACCGTTGAAACTGAATGAAAACATCATAAAAATCAGACCTGAGTCAAAGTGGATAAAACAAGCTATATCTTGAGAAATTATCCATGAAAACCACATAGTATTTGAACCCTTGTACAGACACAACTGGCTCCGGACCTGACAAATCACAATGTATCCTCTCAAGAGGTTCACAAGCAGAAGAAGTTGACATAAAGAAGGGAAGACTTAAATTTTTCCCATTTGACAAGACTCACAAACAAATTTCATGACGCTTTTATTGATAGAGATAGCTTTTTGGCTGTGAAGATGTTGAAGAACAGAATTACTTGTGTGACCCAAGCGGTATTGCCAAGTGAAGTCATCCGAGGCTCTTTGTCTATTTGAGTAGAAGGTCACGAAGTTTCCATCTTCAAGCACATATAATCCATTATGAAGTGGTCCCCTTGTCAGCACCTTCTGGCTTGCCAAGTCCAGGATGCATACCTTTGATCCATCAAAAAACACACCACAAGGAAAGTTTTGACATAATTTAGAGACTGATAACAGAGATTTCTTAACAGATGGACAAACTAGTACATCATTAAGGGGTATACTACCTTGAGAAGAGGTCAAATTGGTTGAACCAACATGAGTTATGGGAAAGAATGAACCATTACCAACCATTACCGTTTCAGAACCATGATATGGCTTAGACTCTTGTAGCATTGTTGAGGAGTCTGTAATGTGAGTTGAAGCCCCAGAATCTGGATACCATTCTCTATCTGAAGGTTCTGAAATTTGTAGAGCAGTTAAAGCTTGTGGAATGTCATCACTTTGATAAGCATTGTCAAACCGATTCCAGCACTTTAAAGTCGTGTGTCATGTCCTTCCACATATTTGACACACCGGTGGTTGATAAGAGTTTGTGGCCGATGTTGATGACTGGGAAACCTGCTGGTGAAAGCCTCG
The DNA here is from genome assembly GCA_900406275.1 of Anastatica hierochuntica. Lineage (NCBI taxonomy): Eukaryota > Viridiplantae > Streptophyta > Magnoliopsida > Brassicales > Brassicaceae > Anastatica > Anastatica hierochuntica. The sequence continues at coordinate 26,189 of OVAN01002023.1, read as the reverse complement.
TCCACAGGAAGAGTAACCTCCTCTGTATCCTCCTCTGTTACCATGAGAGTTGTCGAACCGACCATAGAATCCTCTGCCTCTCGTACTGTTGTTGTTGTTGTTGTTGTTGTTGGGAACAGAGAGATTTGCTTGCTCAGACTGAAAGGCAAGATGTGGAGAGACTGTGTTGGTTGGTTCTCGAGACTGTAAACGCTTGTCAAAGTTAGCCACCATAGATACAACATCATTAAATGTTGGAGGAGGAAACCTTGTGAGAATATTTTCAACCACAGTCACAATAGGGTCATATTCCCTTTCAAGGCCATTAAGAAAGGTAAATATTTTCATAGATTCATCCATAGGCTGACCAATGGAGCTTAATTGGTCACAAATTGCTTTGAACACTCGACTATAATCTAAGAGATTTTTACCAGACTTTGAAGAGCTTTTCGATCAAAGACACGAGCTACAGAACGTTTGTTAAGATTCTTTGCTAAGAAATTCCAGATCTAATAGGAAGATGAAAGACTAAACACAGATCCTATAACTTCTTCACTAAGAGTACCAAGGAGCCAACAATGCACAAGTTGATTCGTATAAAACCATTCATCATACCTTGGATTCGCTATCCTTTCCACCACATTACCATTCTAGACTTCGATTGTTGCCGGTGGCTGAGGTTGAAGACCATTAATGAACCCAAGGAGCTTTTGACTACTCAGAAGTGACTCAAACTGAGTTTTCCAAATCAAGTAATTTATGTCATTGAGCTTCAAGGTAATTGAACTTGCAACATGGACACCAGAAGAAGAAAAAATAAGGATCTTGTGGATCTGCCATTGAAGACCTGTTAGGGTTTTAGGGTGGCTCTGATACCATGAAGAATAGTAAAGACGGCTAAAAACTTAAACTTTTTTTTGTATTGATTTCTAGGGTTTTTCCATTAATGCTTTACAAGTTATTCTCTATTCTTATATAGAGTGGAACTAAACAATCATCACCCTACACTTGTCCTCTTCTTTATTCTCATCGAGTAACAATAAAGCATTGAAGCAATTTCGTAGAAGCTGCTCATGTTTTGTCTACCACGTCACTCCTTTCTATAATTTGAGCTTCAAACAGCTTTGGTGTGAATGATAAGAGAGTCGTTACTTGATCTTTTGTGTTGAGCCTTGCACATTCAGATTTGGGTTTATTATCCATTTGACTTCTTTTTCTTTGATCGGCAATTTGTTTCCTTTCTTTTGCCAATAGTCTGTTTGCTCTGTTTTAGATTCTTACCTCTTCCTTGTGTAGCTTCTTCTTCTCTTTACTTTATCACAACTGGAACTGGTTCTTTAATACCACATAGACTATTCAAGACCAATGCTTGGTTTTTGACTTTCTATGAGGAATCTCTTTGAAAATTGATGGGCATAGTGAAAATTCTCAAGACGTGCAAGACTAACTCATTTTGTGTATTGGACGCTAAAAAGAAGCACAATTAGTTGAAACTGTGATGCTTCTGAAACACACAAAAGCAAATAAATGTAAAGTAAAAAAATTTGGCCATCATCAAGGGAATCAAATAGATTAAAACACAAAGATTTTGTAGTATCATTAGCTCATATTTCTTTAGTAACAAGCAACACTATGATCTATTGCTAATCAACAAAAAACCCAATCTCTTAACAATATCCAACTATTGGAGATAGTTTAGGAATTACAATAGGTAATATTAGATAACTTTTACTTATGTGTTTTCCTTATTAACTTTGGATTTGTTTTTCCTATTAGGATTGACTATTGGAGGATATAATCATAATCACATTAAGTATTTAATTAGATAAAGATTAATTATATGTTGGATTTATCTTTTACAGTTTCATAATATATTTTAGATTTGGATTTACATTAGTTTGGGTTTTAAATTAGATTATTTATTTATTTATTTTTATTTCATAATATATTCAAAATCAGAGCAAACGATCCACGTGGATTAAAACTAAGATTTTGCTGCTGTAGTTTTGTGATCAAAGAAAAGATCATGGAACAATCAAAAGTTGGGCTAGCAATGTGGGACTTTAAGAATAAGAGAAAAATGGGCTTTTTAAAATAAAAGGGAAAATTCTTAGCTTTTTAAAAAAGGAAACTCTAACAACTATGTCGTAGTAACTTTCTGGAAGTCTAATACTGAACCGTGATTAAAAGATATGGGTTGTTACACTTTTTCTCCTATTACAAAGTGACTATGATACTTCTTTTTCTAGATATTGTTGCAAAGAAAAAGCACGAACCCCATCAAATGGATGTTCTAATGTATTTCTACACATGGATCTCAAAGAAGAAGTCTACATGTGTTTACCACTTGGTTTCTCATCTTCAAATGACACACGAGTTTATCGCCTTCGCATATTGTTATATAGTCTGAAACAAGCTTCAAGATGTTGGTTTGCGAAACATTTTGATGCTTTTTTGAAATATGGCTTCACTTTAATTGTTACCTTTTTGTGTATATGACTATGACCTTTTCTCTTTGGATTTTGGTTATGTAGACGATCTCATTATCTCTAGCAGTTTGTCGGCAATCAACAGGATCAAGGTCTATCTTTCGACATGTTTTTATATAAGGACCATGGTGCTCTCAAATATTTATAGGTTTGGAAGTTTCCCCGAATCCTCAAAGAATATATCTTTGTCAGCGGAAATACTCAACAAATACTATCACAAAGACTGGCCTCCTAAGATGTAAACTGGTTGGATCCCCAATTGATCAGAGTCCTCGAATAGGTCTTGCAACTGGTGATGCATTGGCTGGTCCATTACAATATAAGCGGCTAGTGGAACGTTTGATTTATCTTGTGGCTACACACCAGATCTTATTTACGTTGTCCACATTCTCTCCCAGTTCATGCAAATTCCTAAAGAAGAACATCGACTTGCGGCTTTACGATACGTAAAAGGAAGGCTTGGTCAAGGGATTCTCATCCGCTCTGAAGCATCGTTTCATCCAACAGGATGATGCGATTTCGATTGGGCAGCATATTTGTTAACTCTGCGTTTTTTAACAAGAATGATTGTCAAATTGGGTTTTCTTTATTGACTTTGGATTTGGTTTTCTATTAGGATTACCTATGGCTTTCAATGTGGATAAATAACTCATTATGGTGATCAATAAGACAATAACTTTTATCCGAGACTTAATTTTGTTACCAACATTCACAAATTAACCCCAACTGTATAATTCTCCACCAGTTCTTTATTATAACCCATCAAAAATTTTCCTGTTCTTCAATGATTTCGCCATCTTTCTTCTGTCTTCAAGCTCTGTTTTACCATTCTTCCTCTCCACTTTACTCTCCCACATATTCTCTACACATTTATGAGCCTCCTTTCTATTCATTCATCTTCAAGCTATTACTATATTTAATCATTTGAACTGTGGTAATCTTAAAAAACTGTCAAATGGATCACTGAAATTCCAAGACGTCAAATAAAGAAATAACAATTAATTTGTACAATCCGCAAAATCATATAAATTATACATCAAAATATTTTGTGAAACGCTGGTCTGAGACTAGTATGAGGGAGTGTTTCAATATTGTGTATTATTAACTACAATGGCAAAATAGAGCAAACAGAGCAATTCGACACAGAGGTTAAAACTACAAAGGCAAAGACTCTCGCTGAGTGTGAAGATTCAAAGAAGCAAAGCTACAAAGAAGACACTCTGAAACAAACTGAGTATCCACTAAAGCCAAATACTTTTATGCTCAAAACGGTCACTAATGGTCTTTGTCATATAACATTTGAGATCCCTAGGCTCAACAGATTTGATCCTTTAGCGTATGAGTCATCAGGACAAATGGTCCAGTAGTATTGTAGAATTCTAGGTCTAAACTTTCTATAAATGAACATTGTAAGATGTAACCGAAATCATCAATGAAATAAAAGATGAGAACTTTCATTTCTTTTCAAGTTTTCATAAGATTTCACTAGATTTCACAAATACTTTTTCTCGACTTCATGGTATCAGAGCCAGTAATGGCAAATCCTCAACCTGATACTTTCTCTGTCTCCTCTTTGAGTATCACACAATGCGTCACCATCAAACTTACGGAGAAAAATTATCTCCTCTGGAAGTCACAGTTCGAATCGTTTCTAGCAGGTCAGCTTCTTCTTGGCTTCATCAATGGTGCTGAGAGCTGTCCACCTGCAACTGTCACCACTAAATCTGGAGAAAAAACTACTGAAATCAGCAATCCAGACTTCATAAAGTGGTACCGTCAAGATCAATTTGTTCGTTCCTGGTTGCTTGGGTCGATGTCTAGAGATGTTCTGGGCAACATTCATCATTTGACAACCTCAAGAGAGGTATGGTTTGCCTTAGCTAAGCACTTTAATCGCATTTCTACCTCAAGGCAGTTTGAGTTACAATGAAAGCTATAAACTATATCTAAAATGAATAAGACTATGGCCGAATATTTGAGTGAATTCAAAGGGATTTGTGATCAACTTTGCTCTATTGGTCTTCATGTGTATGAAAATATGAAGATTTGGTGTCTTGAATGGCTTAAGAAAAGAATATGAGGCTATTACTACTATCATTGAAAGCTCTTTGAACAATTTTCCTGGTCAGACTTATGAATTTGTAGTGTCTCAATTAACCGGGTTTGATGATAAGCTCCAGACATATTCATCTCAAACAGAGGTTACTCCTCACTTAGCCTTTGCTGCTGAAACTGGTTACACCTCTCCAACTAGTTACTCGTCCAACTTCACAAACAGAGGAAGGGGTCAGACCAGATTTAGCAACTGCAGAGGACGTGGTAGCTACTCTACCAAAGGCTGAGGATTCCTACAACAAATATCAAACGGCTCAGGCAGAGGTAGCTCAGACTCAGAAAAACCGACTTGTCAGATTTGCGATCGCTACGGTCATATTGCAGCTAGATGCTGGAAGAGATTTGATCACGCTTACAAACAAAAATCAGTTAACAATGCTCTAGCCGAAATGAAGGTGTCAGATGGGTACCATAAAGTGTCTAACATGGGAAGAACAAGTCAGTTTCAGAATGGCTCAGACTTGGGGTTTGGTAACTTTCAAAATTGTAACTCTTCTTCAAATAGAAACTACAATGGCTCAGAATGGTATCCAGACTCTAGGGCTTCTTCGCATGTCACAAGTTCTGTACAAAACCTCGACACATCTCACCCATACAATGGTTTGCACTCTCTCATGGTTGATAATGGTGAGTTTCTTCCCATCACTCATGTTGGATCAATTGTTTTGTCGACCTATACAGGTACATTACCTCTTGAGGATGTTCTTTTTTGTCCCAATATTACAAAATCCTCGTTATCCGTTTCCAAACTTACCTCAGATTTCCCTTGTAAAGTTTCCTTTGATTCTGATGGTGTTTATATTAAGGAGAAAATGACAAAGCAACTTCTCAGCAAAGGAAACAAGGATAAGGAGTTGTATGTGCTGGACAATCCGAAGTTCCTAGCTTTCTATTCATCAAGACAACAAGTGACTAGCGATGAAGTATGACATAGGAGGTTGGGACATCCTCACCATCAAATTGTTCAATATTTAGCTCAAAATCAGTCGATATCTTTCAATAAAACAAGTATGTCAATGTGTGAACCTTGTCAAATGGGAAAAACTTGTAAACTTCCATTTTCAAAGTCTGAATGTAGAGCTTTTAAACCTCTTGAAAGGATTCATTGTGATGTTTGGGGTCCAGCTCCAACCATTTCTATTCAAGGTTTTGGTATTATATTGTGTTTATAGACAACTTTTCAAGACATAGTTGGTTCTACCCCCTAAAGTTAAAATTCGATGCTTTCTCAGTCTTTAAAACCTTTCAGCAGCTGGTAGAAACTCAGTTTAATCAGAAAATATGTATGTTTCAAACAGATGGGGGTGGTGAGTTCATCAACACAGTCTTCACTACTCATCTAAGTTAGTGTGGGATTAAGCACATGATCTCGTGTCCTCACACGCCTCAACAAAATGGCTTAGCGGAACGCAAACATAGACACATCGTAGAACTTGGACACTCTATGATATTTCTCAGTAAGGTGCCTCAGACATTATGGGTTGAAGCCTTCTTCACCGCGAACTTTTTGAGTAACCTCTTACCCTCCTCTGTTTTTGATCACAAGCTAAGTCCCTTTGAAGTTCTTCACGACAAAGCTCCGGGTTATTCAGCTCTTCGAATGTTTGGTTGTTGTTGCTACCCGTATCTCCGCCCCTATGGACACAACAAATTCGATCCAAAATCTCTTCTATGTGTGTTTCTCGGGTACAACGAAAAATACAAAGGTTATCGGTGTTTTCATCCACCCACCGGAAAGATCTACATAAGTAGACACGTATTTTTCGATGAAGAAAGGTTTCCTTATGTTGATGTTTACTCTAGTCTAGTACCATCTCCCCATACTCCACTCATGAATGCATGGCACTCTGGTTTTCAAAAATTGTCTCTAACCACTAAATCTATTACTTCTACTCCTCAAGCAAGAGAAGAGACAAGGAAAGAGGTTATTATAACTAGAAGTGTTGCTCCGAAAATTGACCTTGACTCTCCTCACAACTCAATTCAGACTTCGGCTCACACTTCAATAGAGAACGATACCGTGAATGATTCTCTGCCTCGGTCACCACACAACTTGACCGGACCAGCAATTCCTCCTGAAAACTCACCTGAAAACACAGGTTCTGCAACTGGTTCACCTTCTTCATCTGATTCTATTTTCCATGAAGATAATTTTCCTCCTCTATTGCCACAAACTCAGAATGAACATTCCATGATCATTAGAAAGAAAGCAGGAATAGTGAAACCAAATCCTCGATATGTTCTTTTCACTGTCAAAGATACACCTCAACCTCCGAAAACAATACCTTCAGCTCTCAAGCATCCAGGGTGGAATGGTGCAATGAGAGAAGAAATTGGTACATGTCATGAAACTCACACTTAGGACTTGGTTCCTTTACCAGAAGGTGTCATCCCACTCGGTTGCAAATGGGTATTTCGGGTAAAGTTAAACGCCGATGGGACTCTTGATAAGCTTCGTGCTCGGTTGGTAGCTAAAGGATACGATCAGGAAGAAGAAGTGGACTTCTTGGAAACCTACAGTCCGGTCGTAAGAACCTCCACAATAAGATTTGTGCTTCATCTTGCCACTATCTCACATTGGAAGGTTAAGCAACTAGATGTTAAAAACGCTTTTCTACATGGAGATTTATAAGAGAAGATATATATGCAACAACCTTCGGGGTTCGAAGATCCTCTACATCCAAACTACGTTTGCAAACTTAATAAAGCTATATACGGACTTAAGCAAGCCCCGAGAGCGTGGTTCGATAAATTCAGCTCTTTCTTGTTGGAATTCAGATTTGAATGCAGCAAACGTGATCCCTCTATGTTTGTGTTCAATGATGGGAAGAGAATTCTTAAACTTCTACTCTATGTCGACGATATGATGCTTACGGGTAGCGATGAAAGTCTGATTTCTACACTATTGGATAGAGTGAGTAAAGATTTTCGGATGAAAGACATGGGCCTCTGAGTTATTTTCTTGGTATTCAAATACATGAAACATAGCAAGGAAGGTTCTTGTCTCAAGAGAAATACGCATCAGATCTCCTTGTAACAGCAGGAATGATCGATTGTTTCCCGATTGCTACTCCATTGCCTCTCCAGATTGATAGACTTCCAAACCAAGACGTGCCTTTCTCCGAGCCTACGTACTTCCGGAGCTTGGCTGGAAAACTCCAGTACCTAACGCTCACTCATCCCGACATACAATTCGTTGTAAACCTTGTATGTCAAAAGATGCACAGCCCTACAGAATCTGATTTTGCGTTGGTTAAAAGGATACTCCAGTACATCAAAGGAACGATATCGATGGGCATCTCTTTCTCATCACAAACTGACTCTACTCTTCGAGCTTATTGTGACAGCGATTGGGCTGCATGTAAAGAGACTCGTCGTTTCACAGGAGGCTTTTGCACTTTTCTCGGCTCCAACATAATCAGTTGGTCTGCAAAGCGGCAAGAAACAGTATCAAGATCGTCTACAGAGACTGAATATCGATCAATCTCTGACACAGCTGCAGAATTATCATGGCTCTCACTGTTAATGGGAGATCTGGATATAACGCAACATGGACCAGCTGAACTCTTCTGCGACAAAATATCGGCTATACAGCTCACTGCCAATCCTGTTCTACACTCCCGAAACAAACACTTAGCCACCCATTTCCACTTTGCTAGAGAGAAGTTTGCTCTCGGGTCACTAGTTATCAAACATGTTCCTTCTGTTTACCAACTGGCCGATATATTCACAAAATCCATGCCTCAAGAAAGGTTTTCTACTCTGCGTTACAAACTGGGAGTTGATTATCCACCCACCTCCAGTTTGCAGGGGGTATTAACTACAATGGCAAAACCGAGCAAACAGAGCAATTCGACACAGAGGTTAAAACTACAAAGGCAAAGACTCTCGCTGAGTATGAAGGTTCGAAGAAGCAAAGCTACAAAGAAGACACTCCACTAAAGCCAAAGACTTCTATGCTTGAAATGGTCACTAATGGTCTTTGTCGTACAACATTTGAGATCCCTAGGCTCAACATATTTGATCCTTTAGCGTATGAGTCATCAGGACAAATGGTCCAATAGTATTGTAGGATTCTAGGTCTAAACTTTCTATAAATGAACACTGTAAGATGTAGCCGAAATTAGGCCTGTGCAAATTATCCGGATCCGAACCGAAAAATAAGAACCGGATCCGAACCGAAAAAATTTAAATACCCGAACGGATCCCAAGTAGATGGATCCGAAAGATCCGGAACCGAACCGATCGGGTACCCGAAATTTTATATAATTTTATAGAAAAAATACTTTTTTAATATTAATATATTGATTTTTTCGGTTTTATTTCGGATAATTCGGTTCTTTTCGGGTAATTCGGTTCGGTTTTTTCGGATAATTTTGGATTTTTCGGATAATTTCGGATTTGTTCGGGTTTCGGATCCGTTTAAAATTTCAGGATCCGATCCGGATCCGAGAGGATCCGAACCGATCCGAAAATTCATCGGATCCGAAACGGATCATAAACCGAGGGATCCAAAGATCCGAGATCCGATCGGATCCGAACCAGAACCGATCCGAGGATCCGAATGCCCACCCCTAGCCGAAATCATCAATGAAATAAAAGATGAGAACTTTCATTTATTTTCACAAATACTTGTTCTCGACTTCATGTATATCATACACAAATGGAACGAGATTCCTTTTTTCTAGAATTGTGAAAAGTTCATATAAATTTATTTGCTAAAGTGGAGGCCTACCCATGTCGAGAAAAAATCTTATTTGTGGATTACGTCTGTAAACAATCTATCTAACACATGTCGAGAAACAACCAGAGGAAATATAGAAAAATTTGATTTTTTAGTTGGACCGATAACAGTATCCTTTCTAAGACAAAGTTAAAAGATTTAAGAAAAGGTATTCAAAATTTAGAGTGTACATTCATAAGATGAGAATAAAGTTGTTTTCCCCGGAACTGGAAGTAGATGTTGATATTGGTAATTATAGTGGTAACGTAATCGATGTGTAGTATGTTAATAAGGAAGCTACATTCTCTTCCCACTTGGCTTCCATTATCAAAAGAAAAATCATATTACACGACCATGTTTCTCTCTGTTTTTTTCCTCCTCCTCCTCCAGTTTTCCTCTGTTTCTACCGAGCAACGGACTACAAAAATCATTATAATGGCTGCTCAAGTGCCGATGGTTTTCCAAAGCAAAGAAAAGTGGTACGAGACTTGTGTTAGAAGCGTCTCAGAGGCTGAAGTTATGTACTCGTACAGCCACGCCATTGAAGGATTTGCTGCTCAGTTAACGACCTACGAGGCTGAAAATATCCTTCTTCAACCTGGAGTGATCTCTATACTCCCAGAAATCCGCTACAAGTTGGTGACCACGAGAAGTCCAACTTTTCTTGGGGTTGAAGATCAAACACAACACTTCTCTAACGGCTCGTTAAGCGATATGATCGTCGGCTTCATTGACACCGGAGTCTGGCCAGAGAGACAGAGCTTCAGCGACAAAGGATTCAGTCCATTGCCGAGAACATGGAGAGGGGAGTGCGAAAATGGCACGAATTTCACCACATCTCTCTGCAACAAAAAGCTCGTGGGGGCTAGATTCTTCTTAAAAGGCTTCGAGGCAGAAATGGGTCCAATCAAAGATTCAGATAACTTCAGGTCTCCGAGGGATTCCCTTGGCCATGGAACCCACACTGCATCGACAGCTGTTGGGTCGGTAGTGAGAGGCGCCACATTTTTGGGCTACGCCACGGGAGAAGCTCATGGAATGGCGCCACATGCTAGGGTAGCGATCTACAAGGCATGTTGGAACGATGGATATTGCATGACCTCTGATATTCTAGCTGCGTTTGACAAAGCCATCCAAGACAATGTAAACATATTGTCTATCTCGATCGGCTTCGGGGCCTTAGATTATGACAAAGATGGTGTTGCGATTGGATCATTAGCAGCCACTGAACGAGGTATATTTGTGGCTGCAGCAGCTCCATGAATGTGGGAGCTGGTACAATTGATCGAGATTTTCCCGCGAGCGTTATCATGGGAAATGGAAAAATCTTTGCTGGAGTTTCGTACTTCTTCAAAAGACCTCGTAATTTTCCGGTTCGGCAAATTCCTTTGGTTTATGCTCAACTTGGGGGCAACTTCACTGGAAATCTTGCATTTGTCGACATGGGAATGGGAAATGATTTTGAAAGGGTGGCTAAATCAAACGGCGCGGTGGGTATTATTTATGCAGACACCGTCTTCGACGGAGGAGAGCTTCAGTCTCAATATGGGTTGCTTCCTGCAGTTTCCGTCCGCAAGAACTACGGCGACGATATTAGGAATTACGTAACCACTGCCTCAAATCCGACGGCCATGATTAGGTTCAAAGGAACCGTCGTTAATGTCAAGCCCTCGCCGGTGGTGGGGGGTTTTAGTTCTCGGGGGCCAAACCCAATCACGCCGGATATTATGAAACCTGATCTGATTGCGCCTGGTGTCAACGTCCTAGCGGCATGGACCGGTTCCGATTCCCAATTGAAGGGAGCTGAGTTTAACATTGTGTCCGGAACCTCGATGGCGTGCCCACACGTGAGCGGATTGGCGGCATTACTCAAGGCGGCGCATCCCGAATGGAGCCCGGCGGCGATACGCTCTGCTCTCATGACGACAGCCAATAGATTCGGCAACGACGGAATGCCAATTCTCGACAGCACAACTCTTAAACCCTCAACGCCGTTAGCTCACGGTGCTGGCCACGTGTCACATGTATCCGCATTAAACCCTGGGTTGATCTATGATCTAACGGCCCAGAATTATCTGGACTTTTTGTGCGCCTCCAATTTCACGTCGGCTCAGATCAAGACCATCGCCAGACGCAATTTCACATGCGATCCGAACAAGACACACCGAGTTTCCGACTTGAACTACCCTTCTTTCGCTGTTATGATCAACCAATCACGAGGTGGAGGCGGCGCGTTTAAGTACACGCGCGTGGTCACGAGCGTTGGAGGAGCAGGTACGTACTCGGTTAAAGTTTTCTTTGACCAAAAGGCGGTCAACATTTCGGTCGAACCACCGGTTATCAGCTTCAACGAAGTCAATGAGAAAAAATCGTACACGGTCACCTTCACCGTAAATCCATCGATGCCTGTGGGAACAAACAGTGTTGGAAGTATCGAGAGGTCAGACGGAAGACACGTCGTTAAAAGCCCCTTCGCCCTAAGCTGGCGTGTTTAATTAGGCTAAGTGTTTAATAAATGGTTTGAATTACTGTAATAAGTTAGTATTGTTTGTAAAACTATCTGGGCTACTCTCTCTCCAGACAACCTTATCTCCTACTAAATAAACTTAAATAAACGAGGAGTGGATTTATCATGCGTCCTTAGGAAAAAAAAAATTAATTTTAAACATTTAAATTATAAATTTTTATTTATTGATATATTACATATAAAGATAAAATAATCACAAATCTTCATTACCAAATTTATTCCAAATATTTTCTACTAAATCATTTTCCAAGAATTCATATTTTTCGGGTATCTTGAGTTCGGATCGGATATTTTAAACAAATCTGAAACGGATCCGAAACTTCAAAAATCGTAAATGAATATGTAACGGTTCCAAAAATTGAAAAACAAAAAAAAACGGATCTGAAACGGAACCGAAACGGATATTTTCGGGTATTTTGGGTTCGGATCGGGATATTTTAAACTGATCTAAAACGGAACCGAAACTTCAAAAATCGTAAATAAATATGTAACGGTTCCAAAAACTGAAAAAAAAACGGATCTGAAACGGATTCGAAAAGGAACCGAAATGGATATTTTCGGGTATTTTGGGTTCGGATCGGGATATTTTTAAACAGATATGAAACGGATCCGAAACTTCAAAAATCGTAAATGAATATGTAACGGTTCCAAAAACTGAAAAACGAAAAAGAAAAAAAAAGATCTGAAACGGAAACGAAACGGATATTTTCGTGTATTTTGGGTTCTGATCGGGATATTTTAAACAGATCTGAAACGGATTTGAAACTTCAAAAATCGTAAATGAATATGTAAGGGTTCCAAAAATAGAAATACAAAAAAAAACGGATCTCAAACGGATCCAAAATAGATCAGAAAATGAAATTGTTCTTACCAAAAAAAACTAAGAGACTTAGTTAAGGACCGATCCTTAGCTAAGAGAGTTAAAGATCGATACTTAGCATATTGCATTATTATTATTTTTTTAATTAAAAAAAAAAGCTAAGAATCCGTAAGGATCGCACGTTGTACGTGCTCTAAACAATGCTCTAAAACTCGAGTGCATCAAAATGGTATATAAAGCCATTTCTTTTCAATAATATACGACCTCATCGCAATGTCTCTCAATCACTCGTCTAAAGTTACTTACTCTGTTTTACATAAGGCGTGATTGGAAGAGTGGAAAAGAGGAGAGGAGCTTAACGCAGCTGTAGCGGGAACTGTGAACGGAAGCTGGGAGCGGAAGCTCAAAGTTGAGAACGGGAGTTGAGGGTAGGAATTCAATTATTTTTTATTTAAAAATTTTATTTTAAATTAAAAACTAAACAATACAAGAGATTATTATAAAAATGTTTGCAACTAAAAAAAATCTACCTACGGACTGTTTCGCCGGTAATCTTTGTTATTTTTAAATAAATAGAAAAATTGTTTTTTCTTAAAATATCTATCAATTTTTTCCACTTACATCTCCTTATAACTCTCCACATTGTAGGGATATAACGCTAAACAGTTTTACCAATAATGCACACGTGTGAGAGTGTGGTAATAAAAATGTGATTGGTGGTGAGTCAACAATGGAATAACGCAACCTCTTCTTAACCACAGTAACAATCACAGCTATAGTCTTTTATCAGTTGAATTCCTCCACGTGACTTCCTGTTAGGCCCGACCCTGATAGGAAGCTATATAAGCAACAACTTCCGGCCCCATAATTATAAGTAAAAAATCAGCCTTTTTTGTTATAAGTTTCTATTAGTTCAGGTGGTAAATGGATATGGTCTTTTAAGTTTGAGGTCACAGGTTCGACTAAATGTGCCAAAAATTTTTAAAGCTTCTCAGGACCGGGCCTGCTTCATGTTTACTAAACTTCCCTACATTTCATTAGAGGATTCGATTAATAAACCTGTCTCTCGATACGAAACATTTCAATAGATATAAAGACTATGTGAGCGGCACAAGTGGTACAGTGGTTACCACCTCTGTTGGTCAAGCTCACTTACCTGGGTTCGAACCCGGGGTGATTCCCTTTTCAGGGAACTACTAAGCTACTAGGCTGATGACAAAAAAAAACACTATGCTTGTTGGTTATCTCTCTATCCCACCCACTAGGCTCTTTTTGTTAAGAAATGGCTTTGATTCCTCAATCTCAAGAAAGCTCCTTGTAAACATCCTTTGAAAAACTACTAGATATCTCCATCAGCAGCTTCAAGATTTATTCTCCGAACAAAAGGAACCGTTTCAAAACTTTTGAATGACCAAGTTCTCAAGCCACGGCCCTGCTGCTCAAACCAACCAGTTTCTCCTCCAACAAACTCCATGAAACAATCTTGGAATCAACCCAACCTTGGGGGTTTTGACATCTTGATATCAACATCGATGGTCCAAATCTAATGAATCGTCATGTCCCCCAAAATGGTTACATCTAAAACTTCTTATATAGATTCTCTAGGATATGGGTTATGAGAATCACGTTAGGTCTATGTTTTACTTTAACTGAAAAAAAATTATGGTATGAGTTATGAAACTCCTAAACTTTCTTGATGCTTAGAATATTTGAAACTTTTTCAAGATAAAAATGGAAAAGCTTAAGTATTTGTTGTGCCCAACTATCAGATTCAAACGACTCTCTACTATTGTTTCACGAATCAAATCGACCTCAGCTCAGGCCTTTCTTAGAACTCGACTCTCGTTTGATTGAAGTAGAAGAAGATTGAAAAAGCGATTAAAGCAAGTAAACAACACAGAAGAAATTGTTTACCCGGTGTTCACTTCACAGTATGTGAAAGCTACTCACCGGAGCTATGAATCAACCCAGCAAATTCACTATCTCCAAGAACAAGAAGACTCAATGTACAGAGAGCTCTCGGAATGAGAAAGGCTCGCTAATGAAGAAGAAGGCGATTCTAGACTCTTTGTAATCTGAAATCGTAACAAACTCTAAACCCGGTTATCTCCTATTAAAGACACAAATTGGAACATAACTGAAGTCTATCAAACCAAGGAAAATTAGTTCCAATAACCGGAAAGTAATCTGACCCAGCCTTATACCAGACTTCAATTTACTTCTTCTTCTTCTAAAATAGAGCAGAGACTAATCACACTCACAACAATACTCCACCTTGATTAAACTCTGTCTTCAACCTATGTTCTTTAGTGAATTTAACGCTGAATCTACACCTCCTAGCACCGTCACAAATCTTCAGTTTTCTGTGACTTTGAGTAAATCTAACGCTGCGTTAAATTTACCCACAGGAACCACCTTCGTAAGAATGTCAGTCGGGTTCCTACTAGTGTGAATCTTCTTCACTTCCACCAAGCCATCAGCAATCTTATCTCTTATAAAATGAAACTTCACATAAAAATATTTGGTCCTATCATGATGCACATTGTTCTTGGATAAACTAATTGCGCTTTGTGAATCACACCAAACACTAACGGTTTCTTGCTTAAAACTAAAATCTTCAAGCAATACTTTAAGCCATAAAGCTTCTTTAATAGCTTCTATAAGCGAGATATACTCTGCCTCCGTAGTTGATAATGACACCATACTTTGAAGACACGACCTCCAGCTCACTGTATTCCCACAAACAGAGAAGATATACCCTGAAATCGATTTTTTGTTATCTGGATCAGATGCAAAATCAACATCGCAGAACCCATGAATCTTCATCTCCTTATCTCTGGTGAACATCAAACCAAGCTGAGAAGTTCCTTGAACATACCTGAGCAACCACTTAACTGCTTCCCAGTGCATGTGTCCTTGTCGACTCATATATCTGCTGATTAGACCAACCCCATACGCTAAATCGGGCCTTGTTCCCACCATAGCGTACATTAAACTACCAACGGCTGAAGCGTAAGGAACCGACTATGTATCAACCTCTTCCTCACTATTTTTAACTGCTACCAACTTAAAGTGATCATCGACTGAAGTCTGAGATGCTTTGGCTTAATCCATCCGAAAAGTTTTGAGTATCTTCTGTAGATAACCTTGTTGAGACAGAAACAATACCTCATGTTCTCTATCCCTTGTTATGTCCATACCAGGAATCCTTTTAGCAGGTCCAAGATCTTTCATTTCGAAGGTTAAACCTAACTAATCCTTAAGTAATTGTATATGTACATAATCTTTCGCAGCCAACAACATATCATCAACGTACAATAAAAGGTAAACATACTCATCTTCACTTACTTGCTTAGTGTAAACAAACGAATCATGTAAGCTTCTATCGAACCCATTTGAGACCATAAAGTGATGAAAGCATTTGTTCCACTAACGAAGACTTTGTTTCAAACCATATAACGATTTCCTTAATAGACAAACCTTCTTATCCGAATCACCAATCTCGTATCCCTCAGGTTGCTGCATATAGAGCTCTTCTTCTAAATTTCCATGTAAAAACATTGTTTTTACATCCATTTGTTCCAGCTCTAAATCACCATTCACAACCACAGAAAACAACACTCTAATAGATACATGTCTTACAACCAGAGCAAAGACTTCTTGATAGTTTATCCCCTCTTTTTGAGTAAAGCCACGATTCACGAGTCTTGCCTTGAACCTAGGTGGTTCACTTGAATCCTGACCAGATTTGAGCTTGTAAATCCACTTACAACTTATGATTATTTTCCCTTCTGGTTTGTCAACTATATCCCAAGTATGGTTCTTTGACAATGAGTCCATCTCTTCACTGATTCCAGCATTCCAGAACCTCCACTCTTTGCTCCTTTTAGCTTCTTCATAATCTGATGGCTCTTCAACACTATTGATTTCTTCAAACACAGCTAATGCAAAAGCACATACATTTTCCTCCATGAATCTAGCCGGTGGCCTGATGTTGAGCCTTCGTTCTCTGTCTCGTGCAAGCTGGTATCCACCTAAATAAGCCAAGCCATGAGGCTCGGTCTCAATTTGTTCATCAAATTCAACTGTACCTGAACATGATGCACCCGTAAACTATAAACCAACCGCTGAATATGAAGCTTGTTCATTTGATATTGAAGTTCTACCACTTCTTGGTGTCACAGGTGATGTATTCTCAACTCCACCTAATTTAACAGTCACTAAACTCAGAACTGTAATAATCTCAGTAACCATTCTACCAGGTTTATTACCTGAATCTAAATTTTCATTTTCAGACATTCGAGAATTTTCTTTAATCAAGTCCTTGTAAAGCTTCTCTTCTTGAAACTTCACATTTCTACTAACAAAAATCTTCTTTTCCTTTGGTAGCCACAGTTTGTATCCCTTTTTTCTCGGAGGAAACCCAATAAAATCTCCTTTTACAGTCCTTGGCTTCAACTTCCCTTGATCCATATACACAAAAGCCACAGAACCAAACTTTCTCAAGTGTTTGTAACTTGGTTCTCTGTTCAACCAAATCTCTTCCGGAATCTTAAAGTTGATAGCTAAAGATGGAGTTCTATTGATCACATACATAGAAACACTTGCAGCTTCTACCCAAAAATTTTCTTCCAAACCAGATTCATTTAGAAGACAACAGACTTTCTCCATTATCGTTCTATTCATTCTTTCGGCAACGCGATTTTGCTGAGGCGTGTACACACATGTCTGATGCCTAGTAATGCCCTGTGACCTGCAAAACTCATAAAAAACGTTACAAAATTCAAGTCCATTATCAGTTCATAGATATTTTACCTTCCGACCAATTTGATTTTCCACCAGCTTTTTCCACTCACAGAACTTGGAGAATGTCTCGTCCTTAGTCTTGAGAAAGTGTATCCATACCTTCCTAGTATGATCATCAATGATAGAAAGGAAGTATTGACTCTTTGACAAAGATGGTTGTACGTTTGGAGAACCCCACAAATTCACATGAATGTACTCTAAAGGATGCTTAGTGGTGTGTTTTCCAGCCTCAAAGCTCACTTTCTTAGCTTTACCAACATCACAATGCTCACACAACTCATTGCTGCCAACATCTTTCTTCATCAGGATACCCTGTTGTACCAACAGTTGTAGATTTCTGGAGCTCATATGCCCAAGACGGCTGTGCCATAAAGACTTTTGCGATGTTGTACCTTTTGTTTGACAAGCTTCATGCTGAATAGTCTCACCGTCTAGTATGTACAGACCATTCTTTAGATGGTCCTTCAAAGCTACTTTATTGTTCTTGTAAAAGGTGACTTTACCTTGACCATTTGTATGATTGTATCCCAAAGAGTCTAAAGTCCCTGTTGATATTAAGTTTCTTCTTAAACCAGGAACATATCTCACATTCTGCATTACTTTGACTGTACCACCACGATAATTTATCCTAACAGAGCCGATTCCACAACCTTCAACTGTGTGAAAATCACCAAGCAAAATCTGACTTGACTCCTTTTCTTGGAAATCCATGAGCCAGTCCCTTCTTGCAGTCATGTGATATGTACAGCCTGAGTCAATCACCCAATCATCATCAGCACTACTCTCAGTCACATTTAATACATCTGAAACCTTAACCTTTTCAAACAATACTGCAGCCTCTCTATCACTATCTGCTTTCATTTTTGTTTTACGAGCAAAGCAGTCTTTCTTGAGATGTCCTTCCTTTTTACAATACCAACAAGTGACTTTCCTTATCTTAGACTTGTTGCGGTGTTTTCTCTTTAAGTTATTTGAGTCCTTGTGAACTATTTTGCCATGATATTTAGTGTACAAAGCTGTGACATGTCCTCTTTCAGTTTTAGAATTCTCGACCAGTTCTCTTTCTTTTGATCTAGTAGATGATATCACATTCTCAAGCAGCAACGAATCCCTACCATACTTGAGAGTATGCTTGAGCTAATCATAGTTTGCAGGCAAATAAGTAAGAAACATAATGGATTGAACCTCTTCTGAAACACTTATGCTCATACTATTCATCTCGGCAACTATATTCAATAAATCATCCACATTTGCATCAATGGACTTAGATGATTCACATTTTAAAGAGTAAAACATAAGCTACACAAAGATGCGATTAGGGAGAGTCTTTGACATGTAAATTCTATCTAGCAAAGACCACATCGCAGCAGCATTTTCAAAATGTTTTATCTTTCTCAAAACCTTATCGCTAATGTTCAGAATGATTAAGTCCTTAGCCTTCTCATCTTTCTCTAATTTCACAGGATCGGGAATCGATTTCATCACAGGAAGAGAATCTTTACCAGAACCGTCGTCTTTCTCTGGTGTTTTCTCTTCTGCTTTGGTTTGAGGAACCACCATCTCAAGTTTATCATCAGTCAATATATCCATGAGGCCATGGACGCCGAAGTGAGCTAACATTCGGATCTTCCAGAGAGAAAAATCTCCAGTACCGTCGAATCGCTCCACCTCAGCACGTATCGTCGTCATCATCGCAAGATTCTCTGAATACACCGTCGCTACAACCGTGACTTAATCACCCCCGTAAGAATCTTGAGTCAACCGGCTCAGATACCAATTGTTGTGCTCAACTATCAGATTCAAACGACTCTCTACTATTGTTTCACGAATCAAATCGATCTCAGCTCACGCCTCTCTTAGAACTCGACTCTCGTTTGATTGAAGTAGAAGAAGATTGAAAGAGCGATGAAAGCAAGTAAACGACACAGAGGAAATTGTTTACCTGGTGTTTACTTCACGGTATGTGAAACCTACTCATCGGAGCTAGGAATCAACCCAGCAAATTCACTATCTCCAAGAACAAGAAGACTCAATGTACGGAGAGATCTCGGAATGAGAAAGGCTCGCTAATGAAGAAGAAGACAATTCTAGACTCTTTGTAATCTAAAATCGTAACAAACTCTAAACTCGGTTATCTCCTATTAAAGAGACAATTTGGAACATAACCGGAATCTCCTAAACAAATGACAATTAGTTCCAATAACAGGAAACTAATCGGAACCAGCCTTATACCAGACTTATTAACTTCTTCTTCTTCTAAAACAGAGCAGAGATTAATCACACTCACAACATATTTAATGATAAAAATGAATAATAATAATAATAAAGAGAAGCTCAATTGTTTTCAAGACCCGAGTGAAATTGTTAAACTGATGTTTATGTCTCAAGAAAATGCAGATGCCCTAAAAGCATAACTTTTCAAGAAAATGCTCTTAACTCGATTATTCATCAATAATATTTTGTTTTAACAAGTAAATTAATCATCATCATTAACCTGTAATTAACTTCCATTGTTAATAATCTCTTTTCCATTGATTCGCATATCAAAAGCCTTTTGGGAGAAGAAGAAACACTTGAGGGTTGAGAACAAGTTCTAAACTTGAAATGTGTGTCCGTTGGAGGAACTCGCAATTAAACTAATTACTAGTGTTAAAGAAACAAACACAGGGTTTTGGTTTAACAACAGTCACTGTGCTTATAAGTTTTGATTATTGTTCACAATCACATGAATCATAAAGGGTCTCAACTCATGAAACTTATTCAGCATGCTTTTGAAAAATCTTAGGAGGTAGTGCTTTCGTAAATATGTCTGCAACCATAAGTTTAGTGCTTATGTGTTCAATGACAAACTTTCCTCTTTTAACATCTTGCTTTAGTGATAGATATTTAAGGTCCATGTGTTTGGCGCCTTTAGATATCTTGTCATATTTTGAGAAGAAGATTGCAGCTTGATTGTCGCAGTGAAGAGTTAAAGGCTTGTCAACAAAACTTAATGGCCAAACTCATAGACAAATTAGGCAATCATGCTCCCTGAATAGAAGCCTCATAGCATGCTGCATACTCAGCCTCCATAGTGGAAGTGTAAATCAACTCAGACTTTTAACTTTTGGCCCCGCAAAAGAGATACACACAGCCAAGTGTACAGTATCGAGAATCATGACATCCACCAAAATCTGAGTCTGAAAATCCAACCACCTGTGGGTGTTTTTACTTTCTATATGTGATCATGTAGTTCCTTGTTCCCTTTAGGTATCTCAAAACATTCTTTGCAGGTTGCCAATGAGCAAATCTTGGGTAACTCTGAAATCTCCCAAGCATGCCAACTGCATGGCTGATATCAGGTCTAGTACAGACATGTGCATACATCAAACTTCCTACAAGAGATGCATATGGATATTTTTTCCATCTCTTTACGTTCCAATTCATTCTGTGGATTGCTTTGAGATCAAACTTGTCACCTTTTTGAATAAGAACGATACTAGAAGAACATTTCATCATGCCAAATCTCTCAAGAACTTTATCAATATAAGCTTTATGAGACAACCCTAAAATTCCAAGTGATCTATCACAGAAATTTTCAATTCCTATCACATTGGTTACCTCTCCCATATCTTCATCTCAAAGTTTTTGGAGAGATAGTTCTTAGTCTCTTGTAATAGACCAAGATCACTACTGGCCAATAAGATATCATCAACATACAGAACTAAGAATATGAACTTGCTCCCACTAATCTTGAGGTATATACATGGATCCACAATGTTTTCTTTGAAACTGAATTCAGTAATGGTTTCATCAAATTTTAGATACCATTGCCTCGAAGCTTGTTTCAGTCCATAAATTGACTTGTTTAATTTGCAGACCATGTCTTCCTAACCTTCTATTATGAAGCCTTCAGGTTGACGCATATAGACTTCTTCTTCTAAGTCTCTTTTAAGAAATGCAGTTTTCACATCCATTTGATGTAACTCGAGATTAAAGTCAGCTACTAATGCCATGAATTCTTAGAGAGTTTTTCTTTGACACATGGGAAAAAGTCTCAGTATTGTTGGGGCCTTCTTTCTGATTAAACCCTTTGGCCACAAGTCTGGCTTTATGTCGCTCAATATTGTCATTACAGTCAAGTTTGGTCTTTAATATTTTCTGTAACATAACACTATATATTTGCATAATGTCACTCTCGGAGAAGGCACTTCCAGCCAAGTAATATTCTTTCATTTATCAAATTTCTTTTCAAAGTATCTCTAAGCTTTTACGAGATATTCCCATTTTATATTTGAATTGAGATCTATATCTTGTTCATAAACATTTCTTTATTGGAATCTTTGTTAATAGAGATTAACATATGACCTAGCCAACTTGCGGGTATATATACATTCATATTGTTTATTATATGTTTATAAGTATGTGATCATAACTATTGACTTTTATACAGTCGTACATCCTTTGTAGAAGATGCCTAAAGATCTTCATAATCCATTCAAAGAAATACCAACATTGATATATCCACATCTGCTAGATATCATTTTACATAGGCCGGAAGATGGTGAAATCTTTTCTTTCAACACTAAAAAGGGATCTTATACACTTTGGGCTAACTTCGTAGTAAGTTGGTGTCACAGTGTCACTAGTTATATTTATCTTTCATATCCATTTTTATTTCTCATTAGCTTTTATGTTTATTTCAGAGACCATAGGAAAAAGGTGCAAAGATTGAGGAAAATCAAAATTTCCAGTACAAAACCAAGGAAAACATCGTAAAAAACTTGGTCTCATTCTTTTCTTTTGAATGAATTTTGTTTGCACTAATACTAAATAGAAACAGTAGAGAATTTTTGATCGATTGCGGGTAGTGACCATATAAGTCAAATGCTACCAAGTTAATGCTTAGAATATTTGGAACTTTTTCAAGATGAAAATGGAAAAGCTCAAGTATTTAATGATTAAAAAAATAATAATAATAAAGAGAAACTCAATTTTTTTTTCAAGACTGATGTTTGTGTCTCAAGAAAATGCAATTGCCCTAAAAGCATAACTTTTCAAGAAAATGCTCTTTAACTCAATTAATCATCAATAAAATTTGGTATTAACAAGTAAATTAATAATCATCATTAACTTGTAATTAACTTCCATTGTTAATAATCTCTTTTCCATTGATTAGCAGATCAAGGAGAGCCTTTTGGGAAGAAGAAGAAACAGTTGTGATTTCAAACCAAATTCTAAACTTGAAATGTGTGTCCGCTGGAGGAACTCACAATTTAACTAATCTATCTTATTAAAATTGAATACACAACTCACTTCATGTGTGATATTTTTAAACTAAATGTGCTTTAGAAATTTTATTAAATGTATGTAATGAATATTAATATGAATCTATCTTATTATAATTGAATACACAACTCACTTTATATGTGATATTTTTAAATTAAATATGCTTTAGAAATTTTATTAAATGTATCTAATGAATATTAATATGAATAACATTAGAATAACCTATAAAATAGGTTATGAAATAACATGTAATTGATAATAGGTTATAAAATTTAAAATAATCTATAAAGTTTATAAAAATAATATATACAAACTACAAAAAATTAGTCATTTGATTATTTTTTTAAAAATTACACTAACGGGTTTTGTTTCACAGTATTTCGAATATCGAATATTATCTAAACTTTGAATACATAAAAATAAAATAAAAACCCACGTGGTTGCGCCGGTCAAACTCTAGTTACTAGTGTTAAAGAAACAAACACAACACAGGGTTTTAGTTTAATAACAGTGCTTATAAGTTTTGATTATTGTGCACAATCACATGAATCATAAAGGGTCTCAACTCATTGATATATAACAAGGAAAAATAGCCTATGAATAAGTTTCTTAAACTGTGCAAAAAAACTCTCTGAAACCATTTGTGGTTTCATTATTCTCCAAAAGACCCAAATGCAAAGAGTTAGTAGAGAGAGAAGCATGAACAGAATATACCAATATTACTACTTTTGGAGAGCTTAATCATGGATATGGATTTTGGCTGATCAGGCAAGAGAACAAGAAGGCTCTTTACACAGATTCACTGACAGATAGCGAGCTTCAGTGAGACGTTTTACGCCTCTTAGTGACGGGTGTAGGATCTTCTTCTACATCTACTTCTTCTGGTGGTACTGTAATGTCATTGATTAGCTTTGTGAAATAGTCAAGCTTTTCTTCTTCCGTTTTTGTTTCATCGTCATTCATCTCTGTGTCATCATCCATCAGCAGCTAAACAAGACAACAACCATTCAAAGCTTTTATACAGTCTACTCTCAGCTCCAAGCAAACATTATAACAGGAAAAATGTTAAAACAGATTCTTACATCTTCAAGGATGGTGTGAAATCTTAATCCTCCAGATGAAAGTGGAGAGTTGTTACTCAAACATTGCCCATCAGTTTGAACGGGAGGAGAAGCTTCAGGCATAGATAGATCTTCTGTATGATCAGCAGATATACGCTGCCTTCCAATTTGCACAGTCTGTTTACGAGCTGCTGTATGAGAAATATTCAACGGTTCCTCTACAAGAGCACGCTGCTTACCATTTTGTATTGTCAAGTCACTCTGACTGCGAGCTATAGTTCGAGGCATCAATGATGTATGAGCAGTCTGAGATCCGACCGTCAACCGATCAACACGTTTCCTCAATCCTCTTGCTCGTTCTTGCGCCTCATCAATCTTACACAGAATCTTTGCTAAGAAATCATCAGAACAATCTAACCCAGAAACAAGAGAATCATCTTCAAATTTATCTTCCTTGCTTGTAGCTTTGCGGCCTGTACCGAAATCTAACACAAATATTGAATATTTAGTGCTAAAACTTGCGCTTTTTATCAGACAACCATCTCTGGAACAATGTGTATAGATCTCACCTGGATCAGGATACTGAGCTTTAAGGACTGTGGGCTTCCGCTTTTCTGAACACAAAGTTGAGATCACAAAGTTAAGAATACTAAAAGAAAGCTAAGGAAGTTGCAAAATGTCGATACCTGCATAAGAGAAGATATTATGGTTAGACATATAAGCTGCAACATCTGTTGTCTCTTCCACTCGTTTCCTTCTTCCTCTCTTAAAAACTTTATTCCTCTTATAAGTCTGATCACGAAAGGTAATTGATTTTGCTTCAAAGCCTTCGAATTTCGACTTCTCTAAATCAAAGAGTTTAGTCTCATAGTAATCATTAACTTCTCTCTCATACCCTTTTGCTTGAGACTCAATTTCTTTAACCTTAAGCTCTAACCATTTGCATCGCCACATTAAAGGCTGACAAAACCGTCTCCAATCATCGGTTACCTTCTTCTTCTTCTTTAAACCCAAAAACTCATTACCAAAAAAATCACAAGTTTCAAGCAATGGATAATCTTTGCTTAACATTGATTGTGCTTCTTCTTCTCCTCCATCACCGAAACCACAATCATCATCGCGAGCACACATTGAATCACCAAAAGAACTCGAAGAGGCTTCACACGAGACCTCTTCTTCTTCCTCTTGAAACTCATCCCTCCGCTTTCCACACTCCAAGATATCAACTTTAACATCTTCCGATGGTTGATTCGCAGTATCCATCAGAACCCAAAAAGCCTTCGACTTTGTTCTGCGACAATCCAAAACAAAAGCAGAAAATCGATTCGAGAAACAATCAGATCAGACCCAAGTAAGAGAAAAAGCATTCAACTTTTGATACAAAACCTAATTTGAATTAAAGCGGTGAATTTTGATCTTACTGATTCCAAAAGCCCAAAGTGGTTCAATCCTTTAACCCCAAAAAGAAAAGAAATTTTCTCGGAAACTGAGAGATTCGATGATCTTTACAGAGGAAATCACACAAGCCTGAAATCGATTTTGATGAATCACAATATGTTAAGAGTAAATCCAATTTACTGGGAGAGAGCTTAAACCCTTAAACCCGAAGAGAAAGAAAAAAGAGTAAGAAACAGAGAAGAGAGAGAATATTCACCCTACTGTTTCAACAAATTGACTGCCCAATTCTCAATTTGATAGTCGAAACCAGACGAAAAGGAGATAGTTTTAATCCCAAAATAATTTTGCAATATTTTTGTATGTAATTGTTTATTATATTTTTCTCTGTTTATTATCTTTCTATAATTAATTTAATTGAATATTTTATTTCTTCTTCTAGTTTCTTTGTATTTCCAATTTTCTCTCTATCTTTTTGGTTTTCTTTTGTATCCACAAAGATTCTTAAATGATTTTATGTGACAAATAAATAATGAAGTATTTTTCTTTTCATCTAATTTTGAGACCAGTAGAAATTTCCAAATTTTGATATCTTTTGATATTTTATCTGTTAAATCCAAATTAACTTGACAAGCAAAACTTCCCCTCTAATTTATTGAATTCTCATTTTCAAATCTCGGGTTGATTGTTTAGAACGGTAAATAATGATGCTGTGAAGACTTTAAAATAAAAAATTACTGATAAAACTTTTACTTTAAAATAAATGACTGTGATTTAAAAAAGAAATAAAGGGGGTGATTGGCATTATAATTGTTAATACTTTAATTACTTTAAAAGTCTCCCTAATAAGACTTTGTAAATCGCTGTAGAATATTTTTTGTATATTTTCTAACTTTTAGTTAAACTAACCCTATCAAAACTTTGAAATTAGTTTCAATTAAGTTATTTAATTAAAAAAATCACGTGGTAAGGATTTAAAATATTAAAATTAATTCTATAAATAATT
>OVAN01002022.1:0-36035 GCA_900406275.1 Anastatica hierochuntica | reverse complement strand
TCTTGTGAAAATGAGTAAGTGAAGAGCATGGAAACAAACTTCACCTACTTACAGGAAAAAAAGATTCACTATTCATCCTCGGACTTTTCAGCCATCGTTCTCGTCAAACTTCCCGAGCACACCTTCAAGTTCGCAAAAACAGCATTGCGGTTCTCGCAAACTGGGGGNTGTTGGGGTGAAAAACTGTCCCGACGAAATCGATGCCTGAAAAGGACTACGAGAATGATGCTTCCTCTCTCGGACACAAGAATAGCAAAGAAATCTCGAAGCTCCGAGATTCTCGTCATTTAGGTTATCCCTTCTCGACCAGGCTTAGAAGCTTCGCATATAGTCGACCATGGTCAATCTCCACAACAATTCTATCCGTCCGTAAGCAACTAGAGCGTCCGAATGCTAGAGCTAGCATTGATGGCTTTCGGATAACTCTCGCAAGGCCACATGAAACAACCTTCAAAGCGATACGAAACCACTAAAAGCATTGGCGAACCGCGTCCCTTCGGAGAAATGTCTAAACGCCGATTGACGCCAAACCTACGAACGAGTCTTGAAACCGATTGACGATTGAACTAGAGGCCGATCTAGACGTCGATTGGAACCAAGACCGGAGGTCCGTCTTGGGGCCAATTAGCGCCAAGACCAAGGCATGGCCTTGGCGCCAATTGGTGCTAAGACAGAGTGTCTGTCTTGGCGCTGGTTGACGCTGAGACGCGGATAACGTTCAGCCGTAATATGTTGCCTAAACCACTTCCTTTCCGATCGTCGTTTCCTTCGAATCGTCACTTGATCGTCTCGATTGGAGTTTCCGTCAAACCGTCATGATGATAGTCGTAAGGATTCGTGCTTTTCGTGGACTTCGTATCGATCATGTAAAATGACGACGGTTAACTTAAACACCGGAAGAGTCTAAAACTTACGATCGGGCTTGTCGTTCCACGAAACTATTACCGCTTGGTCTTACGAGAAACGGTTTCCCGCAATAAATCGTAAAGATCACTTAGCCGCGAAACGGCCCGAAAGGGTCCAAACCGCGATAACGGTCCACTTATGATTCTGGGCGAGAATCAGCTCATGTACAATGACGGCTCGCCAAGTTTTCGCAAAAATGTTAAGTTTCGAGAAGATAAGGAAGGATCTCGAAAAGGATATATGCGAATCGGGGAAAAGGAATATTTCCAAGAGAAGATATGCACGAA
This sequence comes from Anastatica hierochuntica, assembly GCA_900406275.1. Taxonomy (NCBI): domain Eukaryota; kingdom Viridiplantae; phylum Streptophyta; class Magnoliopsida; order Brassicales; family Brassicaceae; genus Anastatica; species Anastatica hierochuntica. Next base: position 34,842 of record OVAN01002022.1, on the reverse strand, counting down.
TCGGGGAAAGAAAAGGAAACGAGCCAAGCCCACGAAGACCTATATAAAGGGTGCGAAGGAAGGTATACAACACAAATTTTTGTCACCGCAAAACACTAAAAAACTAGGGTTCTTACTTTGCTTTCGTTAGCGAGCTGCGTCTCAACTAGGTTACGAAGTCTACGTTGTAGTTCTAGGTAATCATCGCCAACAGTTCTTGCGGCCACGACTTAACACCGGTTGTGCACGCTCAGACCACGAATTCGAATAAGATCCCTTATACTTTCTTCGTTATCTGTGTGTTTCGAATGTTGTCCATGTCTTGATCCACGATTCTCTTTTCGTGTTCAAACTGTTTCTCATTACGAATCCTGTTACTTTACTGTCGTTGTACATATCTCGCTTCGCAATCTGTTTCATATTATCTTTACTTCATTATTCATCTCAATTTCGCCATACGAATCTCGTTAATCTGAATCTCAAAATTTGTTCGCATATTCGTTTTACTCACACTTTTTGTTTGATCTTATCTCGCAGCTTAGTTTCGTATTCTTTATCCATCAACTTTCTTATTCACTGCTTGATCTGTCGATTTTTGGCTACAGAGAGTCCGTGAACCACATAACATTAACAGTGAGAATTTTGGTTCCCACAGGGATCCATCATTATTTGGTTATATCCTGAGAAGGCATCCATGAAAGATAATAACTGGTGATCTGTCGTGGCTTCCACCAAGCGATCAGTGTGAGGTAGCGGAAAGCTGTCTTTATGACATGCCTTGTTTAGGTTAGTGAAGTCAATACATATCCTCCACTTCTTGTTTTTCATTTTGACAACGACTGGGTTAGCGAGCTAGCGGGATAAGAACCTCCCGAATGGAATATGCTTTTGTGAGTCAGTCCATTTCGATGTTAACTGCTTAAGCCTTCTCGTGGCCAAGTTTCTGACTTTTTTGTTTAATCAGCTTGAACGTGGGATCTACATTAAGCTTATGAGTTGTCACATTCGGGTCAATACCTTTCATATCGTTAGTAGACCATTCAAAGGTTCCTACAATGTCCTTGAGGAAATCTATGAGCCTTTTTTATTTTAGCGGGCAATTCTGCTCCGATGCCTACGCATTCTTCGGGGTGAGCATCATCAATGCTAACTTGCTCAGTGAGGTTTTTGTGGGGGGGAGGGGGGCTCGCATGTTTTGCTACATTGCTCGCTGCTCTTGGTTCTGTAATTACTATTGGGCAGAGTCCTTAAGGATCTGGAAACCTCCTAGGTAGCAGATTTTGGATACCCTCTGGCTAGCTCGAATTGTAGCTATTCCATCAGGTGTCGCAAATTTAAGCATTGGTAGTAAGTAGATGCCACTGCCTTCATTTTATGGATCCAAGGTCTTCCCAAGATCGCATGAAATGGGCTGGGCGGTCTATTACCACAAAGTTAAATCATTTTTGTGACCCCGCAAGCAATAACTAGGAGTTTGATAGTTCCCAAAGAGGTAGTGATTTCTCCAGAGAAACCTACGAGTCTATATTTTTGTCCCATGATCTCATAGTTTTCTATCTCCATCCCTTTTAAGGCGTTGTAGGAAATGAGATCAACAGAGCTTTCGGTGTCAACCATTAGCTTAGGTACCTCATACCCTCCAATATTAAGTGTGACGGCAAGGGCGTCATTGTGTGGTTTGTAAAGGTCATGTGTTTCGCTTTCCCAGAAGAAAATTTTTTTATTAGGTTCTTGAGTGGAAGGTTTTGTTTGGGCGCTTAATTCGGCCTTACGCAGGTGACCCTTGATTCAGTTGACGAAGTCTCAACAAATGTCGGATCCTCCGTGGATGTAATTTTTCCTCATACTAGAAGGCTGCGAATTTTGTGCCTTCTCGAATAGAGTAGCTACCATCCCTTTAAGAAGATTCACTGGCACACAGGTTCGGATGCTCTTTCCGAACGGGAGCTCTCTGAGAATCATAACGACTCTTTCCTTGGGAGCCTAGAGCAGAAAGTCATTTTCCTTTTTAGGCGACCTGTCCTGTGTCGGGAATGAGGCTTCCCTTGGAGTTCTATTTTGGAAAGGACTGCTTTCTTGAGCTCCACGTCTTTTAGTTCCCCATCGGCAAATTTTGCAGCTAGTTGGCATTGGAGATCCCAACATTTTTTTGTGGAATGGCCCCTCCTTTGATGGTAAGAGCAAAATTTGTTCTCGTTATATGACTTATTTTTGGGGGCTATGTTAGTTGTCCCGACAGGTCTCCCTTGTTGAATTGGGTCAACAACATATGAATGCTCGCCTTGTCCTTGATTGTTTCTTGAGTGATCCATTTTGGCAGATGCCTTGGAATCATGAGATTCAGTCTTTGCAGGGTTCTGAGGATTTTTATGGATTTTCTCGAAGACTGCGGTTTCCTTTTCTGAGGTGATTAATCGGGATGCTCTATGTAGTGCATCGTAGATCGTTGGAGGAGGGTTAATGGTCAGTTCGGACTAGAACTCTGATCGGTACCAGAGACCTCTTCGGAAGGTTTCGATGGCTATCTGATCGTTAAAGTTCAAGAGCGACCGCTCTGAATTTATCTATATAAACTCTAATTTTCCAACTCCTTACCTGATTTTCCAGAAATCTGCCTCAGAAGTCTTCTTTTTGATATGAGTCGAGTACTGCTTTATAAAAGCGTTGGTTAGCTGATCAAAGCTATCAATTGAGTTTTGTTTGAGACCTGAGTACCATTCGAGGGTTGCTCCTGTTAGGTTCTCGGTAAAGGTTCGACAATATCCGGCTTCACATTCCTCATGGATGAAGTGATCTTTAATAATAGTTAGTCTAAAGGCTCTCAAGTGAGCTTTAGGGTCTGAGATACCATCATGTTCATGGATTCAAATTTTCTTGTATCTTTGATATAAGAATTTGCGATCCTATCCGTGAACGGCGTTCCTCAGGTTTCTTTGATGATACTCTCAATTTCGGGAGCTGAGCTCGTGCCCTTATGGTCCTGAACATTTAGCTTTTAGAGTGTTGCATGAGTTCTTTCCATGTACCTACATATTGCTTCATGTCACTCTAGCTGAAGAGGGATCGAGTAACTATGAGGTACGCGGTTTTGTGGCTCATAAGGGAACCAGGCTTGTTCGTTGAGGTCATTTCCCATAGTGCGGGGAGAGTGGAGCCTCTCCTGGGTACCTGGATTGTTTTGTTGGGTACCTGGGAGTGGGACTTTAGCTTGGGGATTCGAATAAGCGAGATTGCCAACTTCGGGTTGGACCTGTCCTCCACAGTTGAGAGATAGGTCCTGAGTTCGGCGAACAAAAGCTGAAGTTCCACCACCTCCTAGGGTCGAGGTATCTCCTTCAAATATGAAGATAGGAGGCGGCGGGGGCAGTCTGAGGTTCTGCGCAAATACTTGGTGAGGTTCCTATTCAGGTACCGCAATGGTGCTAGCGACGTTAGTTCCCATAGTCGTGGTGGCTGGGGGGAGAAAATGTGTGGATCGCATCCAAAACTGGAGTTTTGAAGGGTGGTCCTTGACCTCTAGGCTCCATGGTTTCTAGGGTGAAGTTCAGGCGCCCTCGAGGAAAGGAGGGGTCAACCGCGATATCATTAAAAGTGACCCCAAGCCTCAGCGCTGAGAAGGCCGCGACTGAGGAGCCCGAGACCTGGTTACCTCCTCGCTTTGTTGGTCATATTGCAGTTGTCGAGAAGCTAATTGGTGAACCAAGCGCTCATTGTCTTGGGTTCTGTTTACCAGTAGCAACATCATTTGAAAGATGTCAGAAAGTTGGGTCGATACTCGACTCGTGGCTTGAGCTAAAGGCAAAGATCTGACAGAAGCCTGTTGTTTGCATTTGCCGATAGCCAAGGGCCTGTTCCTGGATTCACAGGATCATGTTGGATCTCCTAGAGGCTGAGACTCGTTTTTGGGTGTTGGAGCGGCGAGGCTCTATGATTCGGAGATTGGGGCTTTCGCCGCTTGGTGAGTTGGGCTCGGTGTCAAGGAGGGAAACTCAGGCTGATTCATATCTGGATTGACTTGATCCATCTCTAGTTACGGAGTAAGGGATACAATATCTCTTCCCCACAGACGGTGCCAAAATATTGGAGCTAAATCCCACTTGATATTTTGTAAAAGATTTGGATGAAGAAAATATTCGTGGGATGAATCCCGTTTAGATCTAGAAATGAACGATTTAATGAATATTTGATTAATCTTGTTGAATGAATACAAATGATTTTTGGAAAAGCTAAAGAATGACTTATAATTTGATTACAGAGAATGATTTGTTTTGTAGGATGTTTTCTGATTAATCAATCTTCGGTGTCCTTTATCATTTTCTCCTTTCCTGCTTTATAAAGACCTTCCGTTTTCTTCTTTAGCTCAACCACTTCTGATATCCTCTCCCCGCAATCTAGAAACCGTTTCTTGTCAACGAGAAGACTCAGTCTCCGCAAGGTCAGCTCTTCTTGACTTGCTTCATGGGCTGCAAAGGCTTCATTTGCTTAATGGACTTTACTTTCAGTGGGATCTAGACCCAACCGTTTCAGAGGAAGAAAGAGATGGATTAGGGTGATTTTTTCACCGGAACCTAAAGCAAAGACTAACGCGTGTAGCTAACTAGTAGGAAAATAGATGATCTCTCGTCCAATTCAATAATTATCTATTAAATGTCATTTTGTCAAAGCTAAGCCTTGTAAAATTTCTAACTCTTTAGCTACTCCTTTCGATTGTTTATATAAGATGTTTAAAGCTTTAGATTTTGAGTAATTTAAATAGATTTTAGAAAGTAAACAAAATTTTTTTTTGTAATTTAGGGGTGAAGAAAATAACCGGATCCGAAGAATCGAACCGAACCCAAACCGAAAAAGTAAACCCAAACCCGAACCTTTGAAATAGACTAATGGATCTTTAATACCCGAAAAACTGGAACCGAACCCGAACCGAATTTGGAATAGAAAATTTACTTAAAATATCCAAAAAATAATTACATAACCATAATATTATTTATATTTTTGTATATGTTTACAAAAGAAAATTAAAATTATAAATTTTATTCTAAAATATGATTATTTTTATAGTATTTCAGATATTTCAAGTAATTTAGAATATTTTCGGATAATTTTTAGTATCTTAATCTAGTATTTTCATATATTTTTGGTTAATTTGGTTATTTCGCGTAATTTTTGGGTACTTCGGTTACATAAAAGTAATCAAACTACTAGAACTGAAAATACACGAACAAGTATCTGGTATCTTCGATTCCTAAAATACATAACCGAACCTCAAGCCGAATTGAACCGAGTTTAAGAAATACCTAAGCGGATCTCCGACCTAAGAACCGAAACATACAAAACCCAAAATACCCGACCGAGCCCGAACCGAATACTAATATGGCCTAATAGAATTTTTGTCTATCTTAAAAATATGGAATTAGCAAAAAAAAATCTTTGACCAAGTTGATAAAACCTTATCAATTCGTAAAATACTTTGTCTAAACTATTGTAATACTTTTTTTGTCAAATCGACTTAAAATAAAAGTAAAACATAAAAAGGTTCGAAAAATGCCGTTTGAATTTTTGATAGACTAACGAAACCTCTAATATATTATGTCTTTTCTTTGATTTGGATTAAATTTTGTGGGAATGACATAGTTCTGATTGATAAGTAAGGTATAACTCAATATAATTAAAACTTACACTTAAATTTTTAATTTGATTAATTATTCATAATATTTTTGAATTATCTGTGAATTAGACCAATCAATGCTAACCCATAATAACTCATGTTATCAATAAAATTTTTAACAAAACCAACTTACGTTAAGAAACAAAGTCAAACAAAAACTGATATGAAGAAATATACTAAAATCTCTATAAATTAATAATGGTAACCCATCCAATAGTATTTAACATCCATAAAACAACCGGTGTCAAACTGAAATATCACAAGTACCGTGTCGTTTCGGACCATTGCAAGGAAAACTATACACGAAATACTTCTGAGCTGACATTGACTTGGAACCACGTGCATCTAAACCACCTTTTACTAATATCAATATAGTTGTATGTAAACCTAAAGCAATAGCATTATGAACCAAGAAATCTCCATGACCTATCTAACTAATTTAAAAGAGCTAATTATGCTCTCTAAGACTGTCCACATCATCACCTTTACATGCGTCCTGCAATTGCCAACTCAACCCACTCTCTACTCTTTTCAAGACTCAACTAATCGTGCATCCTTAGTCAAAGGGTTATCAGCCACTTAACCATATAATACTTAACTAGGCCCATACTCTACACTAATGTCTCTCGACAAAGCCCAAGACGATCTGCACCAACGCCTTCAACGTCACCCCTTCAGTTTCCTCCACCAACAAACTCATCTCCCATCACACTAAAGCGACCACACGATCTCTTTGTCTCCCACTTCGTCTTCCTCCTCTCTAACCTACCAATCCATTAAAGAAGAGATCCCTGCTAAATACCCTAACCGTTTCAATAACGCTTGATTGTCACTGAAAACTAAACCCTCAACACCATATAAACTTCCTCCCATCTATGGGCTCGCCCAAACCACCAACTCACTTCTTACGGAGTTTCAAAGAAATATGCTTTTTGTTCTCTAAGATTGAGAGGTTTATCTAATGGGGCCGATTCTGAACCTTTTTATGGATTAAAAATCATCGGCGAATACGTTAAAAGAGCTTCCAAAAAATGAGATGATGTCCAGCCAAAATTGGGGAATTTCCATATGAATGCTCTTGCATTCAAACCGGCAGCGTATACTCCTTCAGAGACGAGTCTTCAACTCTTAAGGACAAAACATGACTTGATGAAAAGCCAGAGGAGGAGCATCAGGATCTTGAGGAGGACAAAGATCTCGATGAGGTTAGATTCTTAGAAAAATACAGGTTCGTAGATCAGTGGAGCTCAAATGTGTTCATGGAAATTGTTAAATCACTTAGAAGCTTCTTGCTCTGGAGATGTCTCACTCTTTCTGATATGTTTACTTTGACAGCTAGCAACCATTTTGCCATAAGTGAGTGATTTACACTAGATGGTCGTCAAAGAAACACTCTTTGTAAGTCTCTTTCAAGTTCTATCTACCTCTTACACTCTCGTTGAATTGCATATTTGTGAGTGTTACAAACAACACATGAATCTCCTGAAAAATTCTAAACGATGTGTTTTTAAAGGTTAAAGATCCTTTTGAAGAACACAACAAGGAAGGTGAACCGTAAAAACTTGGACATAATAGCACAAGTCTAGATGACATTGTGTCATCTTGCTTCATATTGGAATGCAAACTACATCATTTGGGTTCTACCAGTGCCACACTTTCCAACGTCTTTGTATATAACAAGCCACCACAATAATCATGATGCAAAAAGTGTGCGCAATTCACATAATATCCATGGTCATCCTAGCCATGGAAGCATCAAATGTAGAAGAGCTGGTCAACAATAATACCCAGAATCATCATAATTGCCATCGCCCGCCAACACATCTTCAATCACAACATATTGATCTTGGTACAATACCAGTAATCTGCATTAGCAACAACATCTCCAAGACCAAACTTGGAATGTGATCACACAAACTTAGAAGCGGTAGAAGAGTCAATACAAGAACGAGAAGCTACCAATGAGGAACACATCTGCAGGTTCAAGTCACAATCAGGGTCATATTTGTAGTTCACTAGATCAAATTAATGGTGTAAACTTTGCAAGACCTACACGAATAAGTAAAAGCCAACGTTTAGATGCAAAGGCCATGATCTTGAGCAGTAGAATCAATAGTGCAGACATCGTCCAAAGACACTCTCCTCACATAATTTTCGACAATATTACTTCATTGTTAATCTGAACAAGAGTTTATATGAAATCAAGAAAGGCACGATATGTCAAAAGTTCGTGGTATTCTTATAACTTCTACAGTATACGTACAAGTAAAAGTTTACCAGATTGTTGGAGTGCATTATGGTAATTGTTGGAGGTAACTTTATTCCCTTAGAGCCTAGTCTTAGCTAGGTTAGGGGCTCATAAATAACCCTTTAGTTGGATGTGTTTACCAAGGCCTAAGCCAATGGAACATAGCCACGCAAAGGCCATGAGCTTAGGCTGAACGAATATTCCCTGATAATGATTTTAATCTTAGAGATAAGGACAAGGGCCTTATTGATTTATAGGAATATTCCCTATTGTATAGATAGACTCAAAATTAGGGGTTATCCATAAAATATGGAAATATTCTTATTCGAATACTATAAATACAAAAAGAAGAACCCTAATTCAAGGATCCGATTTTCATTACCCTAAACAACACTCATTGTAATCGATTTCTTTAACATCAACAAAAGAATCTTTCGCATACTTTTGTTCTTGTTCTCTCTCCCATAAAGAATCACTCAAAAACCCCTAAACAATTTGACGCTAGAAGGAGGGTAGAAATTTCAATAAGAACAAAAGAAAAACATGAGTAAGTCAAGCAGTTCTTCCAAACCAAAGAAGAACACAAGTCACAAATCCACATCAAAAGATGCAACCACAGAGCAATCCAAAGAGGTTTCACCTGAGACAATCGCAGGCGATGCAACACTTGCAGCAAAACTCCAACAATATGAGGTGATTGCGGCAAAGCTACAGAAAAACAAAGCTCGATTAAAGGAGCTAGAAAATGAAAATGTAACCCTCAAGGCCTTGACGGTAGAAAGAGATGCTCAAACATCGGATTTCGATGACAACATCAAGAAAGGTGTCAAGTTCAAGAAGAAAATTCCATCGATTCAACCTCTAGACGAAACACCGACAAAAGTCGCTAGGAAAGTACGAGCGCATCAAACTCCAAGCTCAGGCCTTACCCAAACCCTTGACTCTTTCCAGCGGAACGACACTAGTAGACCTCGTCAAGGAAACGCTAATGAGGCGACTGGTTTAGAAACCCTGCTAACGGGAAGACTGGAAGCAATGGAGAACCTGTTCAAATGCTTGCTGGGGTAGCCCCACCAATCATCAAGTGTGCCCCCTATTCTTACGCAGACACAATTTTTTGTCCACGCCATCGCCCTAAGTGAAATTCGTAGGAGGTTTTCTTGGCTGTCTGTACCATTGTATGACGGGATCTCAGACCCTGATACACACATACCCCAATATCGCAAACGCACGCTCACCACCCCCATCAGCCATGAACATATAGAAGTGTGCATGTGTAAAGGATTCGAGGCGAGCTTGACAAGCTCAGCACTACTGTGGTATTCGAACTTGGCCAATGGCTCCATCGACTCCTTTACGATGCTAACGGATCACTTTGTTAAGCAATTCATTAGTAGTCGCACCCTAAGGTGCACCTATGATGAGCTTTACCGCATTAAGCAACGCGAAGGTGAAAGCCTTAAAGAATATGTCCATTGCTTCAACAAAGAGAAGGTGTAAGTTCCCAACTGCGTAGTCTCCACCGCTATAACCGTGAAATTAGAGAAAGGGAGGTGAACCTGCATAAGATCATAGTAAAGATCCCGAGGGGAATGACGTTGATCTTTGATCATGGCTGAAAAAGTTGTGCGAAAACAACCTTTCTAGGAGCAAATTACCCTCCATTGAATCGCCCACTGGTTCAACCCTGGATCTTTTGGAGGTTTGGGTCAAGAGGATCTCAGCCGTGCTCGGGGCGTTAGTGCTCGAAGCTTCTAGGATACCAACACCGAAAGGAGAAAGACCTTGAAGCTTGTCCATAGCTTCTAGGGCTTTGGCTAGACCAGGAGACGGAGAACCTTTAGAAGTAAGAATTTTGTCCATATCTATTTTTCCAAAGGATCGCAACGACTAAAAATCAGAAATCGACTACTCTACACTACATGGAATAGTTTTCCAGAGGCGAAAACTTACCGGGATGTGGAAATTGATGGTAGCGTGAAGCGAGCGATTGCAAAGAAGAAGTGATGTGACAAACTGACAATGGCAGGAGATAAGGACTCTTGACTTTCCCGCCTATTTAATCCTAACAACGATGGGCCAAAATTGAATGGGCTCGGATGTCACTACAGAATTTCGGCCCGAGAATTCATCAACAAATGCGATATGCTAATGCTAACGTTATTCACCAAGGATGAGGCCTTAGGGACAAGGGCCACCATCACTGACGAAATCCATGGCTCTGGTCACGATTATTCAGCCTACGGGGCCAATTCTACAGTAAGGCTAAATCTAAAATATCCTAAGAAAAAATCTACTCTTCAAATTCCACACGTAGAAATTGAAGAGTAGGGGAAAACTGTTGGGAGGGGGTTTGATTCCCTTAAAACATAGTCTTAGCTAGATCGGGAACTCATAGATAATCCCCTTAGTTGGATGTGTTTACCAAGGCCTTAGCTTAGGGTACATAGCCACGCCAAGCTAAGGCTGAGTGAGTTTTCCCTGATAATAATTTGAATCTTAAAGATAAAGACAAGTGCCTTATTGATTTATGGAAATATTCTCTATTGTATAAATAGATTCAAAACTAGAAGTTAAAATATGGAAATATTTTTATTCAAATACTATAAATACAAAGAGAAGAACCCTAATTCAAGGATCCAATTTTCATTACCTTAAACAACATTCATTGTAATCGATTTTTTTTAACATCAGTAAAGGATCTTTGCATTTTTTTTGTTCTTGTTTTCTCTACCATAAATAATCACTCAAAATCCCCCTCAACAGTAATTATGATGGCAATTAATCTAACCTATAGTTTGTTTATTTCTATTTTCTAATGATATAATTTGTTATAAACACTTGAATTATTTACTTCTTTACGAGGTCTTCCCTTCTCAGTTGTCATCTCAAAAAATATATGTTATTACAGGTCATTTCAACCTAGCCATGTATATCCTCTGAAACTCTTTGAGGATACTTATAAAAAAAAAACTCTCTAGTGGTTAACATCAGTCTTCAATTATCTTTGTTGAAAGCACTCAAAAGTATTTTTCCATTTCTAATTAAGGGTTTGCCTATCATAATCTCTTACCTCTTATATATATTGCAGTGAATTGTCCATGTAAATTATATTAATGTTTCCGAGATTTGGAAGCTGTAGTTTAACAACAAATAGTTCCAGAATATAACTTCATGAAACATGTTGAAGAAGAAAGGCTAGCGGTCTCGAAACTTCTGGTAATTCAAACATGTTTCCCACGTTGTGTTTCTTTTTTTTCTTTTTTTTGGTAATCCCACATTGTGTTTGTTTCTTTCTTATATGTAAATGAACTTGTCAGACCTCTTTAAAGAGCCATAGTGGTTTGTAAAGAGGGCTTAAAATTATTGATTTGGTTAAATATGTAACCAAAGTGCAATTATCTTTTTGATCACTGGTCATGATAGAACTCCACAGTTAAGTGTGCTTATGCTGGAGTAGCATTAGGATGAGTGACCTTTGACGAAAAAACACGAGGAAAGATCGCGTAGTGATTGCAGGGATAGTAAATCATGATTTTAAATCCTCCTCGAAGAAGCGCTCCCGACCATCAGACAGAGTGGATCCACGGGCTCGAGGAGAGGTGTTAGGCACACGGTAGGACGATCAGGGGCGTTACAGAACCTTTACCATATCTCTCTCCATTCCATGAACGACCAATCAAATCCATTATAAAATACCACCAGAGTAATTGGTATGATGTTTGTGATTGGATGATTTCGGTCATGTTGGCATTCCAGTTAAAGGAAAGAGAGAAGACATTGATGGGATATTCTTGAGGTTTACAATATCCGATACAAAAGGTAGTTTGATTCATATACAAGTTTCCATCTTCTTATCACTTATATCTCTCCATTCTGATATAACAGGTAATTTGATTCAGAAATAAGAGAATCATGAAAGCTGATTTGCTTTCGACTTTTTCCACAAATTTAGAGGAAAGACAAGGAACTTTTACTTCCCTCTAGAAACTGAAACCGATACAGTCGCATATGAGTGTGATATAACGAACTAAGATGTTGCATAAATCGCATAGATAATCGATACACCGATTGCTGTAAAAATATTCAGCTCCTAATCATTAAGAAGTATACATGACGCTCTGTGTAACGATCCAAAATCTGAATCCCAAACCAATTTCAATTTTTCCCTAACAATTTTTTTGGTCCAATTTAAGATACCCTAATCCCTTCCTATTTAAATACCTAAAACCATTTTTTCCATTTTTTCATGAGCCGTCAAGAAAATCATAGAAAAACAGAAATTTTGAGCTAGAGAGATAGGGCGAAGAGAGAAGAGAAGAAAGGAGAAGCAGCTGATGCAATCTTTCTAGAGACAGATTCGTCAGTCTGTGGGAGCAAGGATGAACAACAACCCAAATCGACTTGGATTGATCTAAATATTTTACAGAAGTAAATAGACAAACAGATCTTCATTCTACAATTTACAGATCGTGATTTTATGATATATTCTGAGAGATATATGTATTTTACTGAGGGGTATTTGAGCAGTCCGCGAATAAGATCAATTCGAGCACAAGGGACGTTTCATGGGACAAACGATGTCCGATCGGAGTAAGACCAATGAACACTGCTAGAGGGCTCAGAGAAAATAAATCTGACCGTTTTGATCGGTTCTTTAACGGTTAATTTGAAAGTTATGTTTCATCTTTGAATGTTTGCGGATATATGCGGTTTCCAGATCTGTATCGTTTTGGAGTAAAAATAATTGGAACTTCTTAAGGTTCTTGTTTGGGTTGGTTTTCTACAGTGAAGTTATGGGCTCATTTATTTATCCACTGGTACAAGGAAAACTAGGTCTGAATTCATATACATGGAGAAACCTGTCTTTGGAGATGTTGTAGCGAATCTGTCCACATGTAAAAGAGTTGAGAATGAGGTTTATAATCATAAGCAAGTGGCTAAGGTGAGGGCTAGACCTATATACTCCTCTAGCTTTCCTTATTCACTATTTCTCGCGTAGTCTAGCACCAAAATATATTGTTTGAGTTTGTTTGGAGTCTTGCTTGCTTGATTTTAGATGAATGTTAGGACTGATTTCACATATTAATTTTTATCCTTTAATTTTCAGATTAAGGTAAACCGACATTGTTTGAGAATTACGCAAGATTGATATGTGCATGTAACGAATGAGTTGATTCTATGAGACTAGGTCCCGTGGACCGAGATTACCGAAGGTTCTGGTGGGATAGCGCTTGGGTTCTGCGGGTGGCTATATATATTGTGTATTATGTAGGAGGTTTGTCAGAGATTGCGGGGAGGGAGGCCCGTAATCTTGGAGTCGTGTTTGTAGGCTTGGCGGGGATATGAGGATGGAGGCTTGTGTCCCGGAGTCTTGTTTGTGTTGGGTGCAGAGGCAAATCGATCTGTTGTTCCGTAGCCCTGTCTTTATTGATAAAGCGTCTATGGGTGGTGAGTATGGGCATTTATCCTATACTGAGAAAGCTTCATTGGGGGGGGGGTGTAGGAGCTCACTTATGTCGCCATATTATATATTATGTAGGATAGGGACTTACTTGATTTCTTGGGTGCATTAGGTGTCGTGTGTGCGCGTGTTTTGGGACTAGATTACGTGGTTGAAGTGCTTAAGCCGGGTATGCGGACTTATTGTTGATGTGGGCCAAGTTTAAAATTTATAAACCTAATGCCTTACTTTCAATCCCGCAAGAGAACGGGGTCAATCGTAGTACTTTAGGGTCGTCAAAGGATTTAGAGGCTCGACTAGTAGAACGTAAGCAAAGAGAAGGCACTAAGAGTCCTAGTCTATGGGGCGATTTAGTAGGGGAATGTCATGGGTCTCCACTAAATCTAATAGTTGTCAAGGCCAAACATGGTGAAAACTCAAAAAAGAAAGCAATAAGAAAGCTAGCAAGAAAGTAAAGCAATAAAAGAGTAAACTTGGATCTAATCAAATAAAAGATAGGATCTTGAGACAATGGTTATGGGTTCGGGTTCAATCTAGAGATATGATGGACTTTGGTAAGGTTTTATTAGAGGATCAAAGCTATCCCTAGACCAAGGATCCCTGTATTTTCGATCAACCCACTCTCGATATGGAGATTTATTCACTTGTACACATTACAAGGCTCAACTCTTGTTTGTTGCCTATCTAAACATTTATGAAATAGTGTTTCTCAAGCCCTTCTTGCCATCTAGCACCTAGGTAACATCCACTCTCATGGGCCCAAGTGAAAGACATAGATCTAGTTCTCTCAGGTATTTCATGGAACACTTTATAGGCGTCAATGAGCAAGCAAATACCTATGAAGAACTAAACTAGATCTAGTCGGAATCTATTCCAAGATCTAGCCTAATCATCCATCACAACCCTAGATCTATCTCTAGCCAACCATATCTCAAGATCCAAGATGGATCTACTCACTAAGAGTCATGGAAATCTAAAGACAAGAGATGGGTCTTTGAGCTCCCATGGTCTTAGAAGAATAGATCTAGAGAAAGAGATGAACAAGAAAAGATCCAAATTACCCAAGAAAAATAAAGATTATTACAAAGTTCTTAGATCTCAAAATGAAAGAAAAGATAAGTGTTCTTAAGCATAAGTTGTGGTATGTTTGTTTGTGGAACATAAAGGGCCATATATACTAAGGGAAGGAGAGAGGAAGCCCTAAAAAGGGTCTTTTCACGTCAAGATTGCCTAGCATCGACCCAAGGGAGGCTGGCATCGACCCTTGGGTCGATGCTAGGTTATATTGGGCAGAAACTCTGCCAAGAGAGGCCAACATCGACCCAAGGTAGGCCAACATCGACCTCTAGGTCGATGACAGGGTCCCTTGGCAGTTTCTTTTGTATTCTTTCTCCGCTGTGATGCCTTGTTTGATCCCAACTTCTTTCATAGTGTTTAACTCCTTTTTCCTTGGTTTTTAGCTCTATTTCCACCTTAGATTCATCTCTAGAGCCTACATGAATACATCTTGAAATTGCACCTACAAATGCAAAGAAAATGGTATGCAAATGCAATATGCTCCTAAACTATACTTTAAACTTAAGCTAATGCATTCTAGGACTTATATGAAATATTTACAACTGAAATGTGGATGAAACTAAGCTAAAATTCATCAAAATATGCATGAAAATATGTATACATCAACACCCCTGGACTTTTCTTATGCTTGTCCTCAAGCAAACAACAAATACCAAACCCGGAAATGAGGTTTTCAAGTCGGAACTCAAAACCAAGATGAGAAAAGTAATGACTTATGCCCAATGTCCTCAAAACAAGTAAAATGGTGCAAAATTCATCAAAGAGCCTAAGTACTTCTCCATGGTCATAACATAAACAACTCTTAGAATCTAAGCTAAGCATCCATAAATTATCCCATCACTAATTCCTTTTTACATACAAGTAAGCTAAGGCGTGGGTTCTTTACCTATGGGAAATGCATCTTATCTATTCGGTTTGGATTTCAAAGAAGGGTTTTAATGTAAAGAAGTGTGAAAAGCAGAGGGTTCTCTCGATTTAAAGTGGTTTCTCTCAAACAAAGTAGTGCAAGACAATAGGCAAAAGCAAGGTGGTAGCCGAACAATTCACGCACACAAAGCATTTACTTCCTCTAATTGTTCCCACCCCATTGCTTCCTAAGGATCTAGACACTTACTTAATATAATACCCATCCTAGTTCTAGAAACCATAAACTTTTATTGAACCAAACTCACTCATTCTTTTTCTTTTCGTAGACAACTAGAGATTCTTAAACTTTTAAACTTCTAAGCTACTAACCTTCTTTTAAATTTTAAGAGCCACTATGTAATCACTTAGATTCTTTCGTTCTTTCTCTTTTTAAAGGTGGACTCTCTAAGCTTTTAGTTTCTAAGGTTAGAGCTTAAACTTAGTACTAATCTCTAGTGCTTTTTTCTTTCACTTCTTTTTCTTATCTTTTTTGATTTTTCCTTCTTTCTTTTTCCTATTGAAAAAACCTAAGATCATATAAGCACTACGGAACATCTACTTGACTCAATATACACTAACCATTCCCAATACTTATACAAACCCAAAACCAAAAAGGTTTTCCCCTCCTATGACCCTAGTTAGCCTTAAAGTGAGGCTAACTCTAACGAAGTATCCTCTTTGTCGTTCAACTTCATTTCACTCGGGATTTTGCCCGTGTGTGCACTTTCCTAAAGAGGCCTCACATATCAAAGTAGTAGGAGGTTTTGAAGGAAAGGTTTAAGGGTTCGCAAGGGTAGGTCACTACTCTAAAGATGAGAGTAGCCATTTGAGCTAAGAAAGACTAGTAAAAGATGGTTAAAACATAGCTCAAATGTAGTGATTTCCCATGGTCAAGTATGACAAGATGCTAAAATTCATTAAAAAGCCATCTTAGGTAGGAATTGACTCAAAAGATAGCCTACTTCAACATTCGCAAAGACCTTTAAGTGGTCAATTCCGATCAAGAATTTTCCTAAGACACAAAGTGGTCTAGGCAACATCTTACTTCTAGCGAAGGCATTATTCATTAAATAAAACTCATCTATCTATGAGGTAGTTTCATCATTGTTCCCTATGAAAAATGCAATCCTATATGCTCCTACAAACTAAGAATTCACAAATGTATGCAATCTATATGCAAAGTTTTGAAAATCTTTTTGGATTTTTTGAAATTTTTTCGATTTTTTCGGTTTTTTTATAAGTCATAACTATCTACAATGTAAGACTTAATATGCATGAAAAGAAAACAACAAAACTCAAAATAGAATTAGTACTAAGCCCTTTCCACCGAAATTAAGCTTCACCGTCTCTGTGAATTTTAAACCATGAGAGTGACTCATTAAAAACGCATAAGAAAACCGAAAATATGCAATGTTATATACAAGGGATAGTAGGTGTACCTTTAGAAAACTCATATGTATGAGTATCTTGTGGATCCGGCGGAGGAGTCGGGTTCATTGTTGTTGTGTTTTGATCTCCGTGGCCGAGATGAAGAAGGGCCAACAGGGTCTTTTCCATGTTTCCTCCGAGATGGTTCTTGAAACGAAGTCCTTGGGGGTTGCATTCCATGCTCTTATTGTTCTCGGATCACCAATGGTGGAAGAGCTACAAAATGCCTCGGTTGTAGGTGTTCATGACCGCTTGAATCTTTATATTCCGCTTCTTCTCACTTGATGTGGCATAGCGATTGAGTCGAGTCAAATGAAGTTGAACGACAAAGAGGATGCTTCGTTAGAGTTAGCCTCACTTTAAGGCTAACTAGAGTCATAGGAGGGGAAAACCTTTTTGATTTTTGATTTAAGGCTAACTAGAGTCATTCTTTTTCTTTTTGTAGACAACTAGAGATTCTTAAACTTTTTTCTAAGCTACTAACATTCTTTTAAATTCAAGAGCCACTATCTAATCACTTGGATTCTTTCTTTATTTTTCTTTTTAAGGGTGGGCTATCTAAGCTTTTAGTTTCTAAGGTTAGAGCTTAAACTTAGTACTAATCTCTAGTGCCTTTTTCTTTCACTTCTTTTTCTTCTCTTTTTCGATTTTTTCCTTCTTTTATTTTTTTTATTGAAACAACCTAGGATCATATAAGCACTAAGGAACATCTACTTCACTCAACATTCACTAACCAGTCCCAAGACTTAGACAAACCTAAAACCAAAAAGATTTCCCCTCCTATGACTCTAGTTAGCCTTAAAGTGAGGCTAACTCGAAGGAAGTATCCTCTTTGTCGTTTAACTTCATTTCACTCGAGATTTTGCCCGTGTGTGCACTTTCCTCAAGAGGCCTCATATATCGAAATAATAGGAGGTTTTGAAAGAAAGGTTTAAGGGTTCACAAGGGTAGGTCACTACTCTAATGATGAGAGTAGCAATTTAAGCTAAGAAAGACTGGTAAAAGATGGTTAAAACATAGCTCAAATGTAGTGATTTCTCATGGTCAAGTATGACAAATCCCATAAGCAAGATGCTAAAATTCATTAAAAAGCCATCTTAGATAGGAAATGACTCAAAAGATAGTTTTCTCCCACTTTCAAAAAAGACCTTTAAGTGGTCAATTCCGATCACAAATTTTCCTAAGACAAAAAGTGATCTAGACAACATCTTACTTCTAGCGAGGGCATTATTCATTAAATAAAACTCATCTATCTATGATGTAATTTCATCATTGTTCCCTATGCAATATGCAATCCTATATGCTCTTAAAAACTAAATATTCACAAATGTATGCAATCTTTATGCAAAGCTTTGAAAAACAAATTTGAATTTTTTTTGAATTTTTTTGGATTTTTATAAGTCATAACTATCTATAATGCAAGACTCAATATGCATGAAAAGAAAATAACAAAACTCAAAATAGCATTAGTAATAAGCCCCTCCCCCGGACTTAAACTTCACCGTCTCGGTGAATTTTAAACCGTGAGAGTGACTCATTAAAAATGCATAAGAAAACCGAAAATACGTTATGGTATATACAAGGGATAGTAGGTGCACCTTTAGAAAACTCATATGTATGAGTTTCTTGTGGATCCGGCGGAGGAATCGGGTTCATTGTTGTTGTGTGTTGGTTTCCGTGGCCGAGATGAAGAAGGGGCAATGGGGTCTTTCCCATGTTTTCTCCTGGATGGCTCTTGAAACAAAGTCCTTGGTGGTTGCATTCCATGCTCATGTGGTTCTCGGATCACTAATGGCGGAAGAGCTACCGACAATCTTGGTTTTGTAAAGTCACGCTTCGGGCATTCTTAAATATCTTCATCACTCTCGCTTGAGATTGCATATTTGTTGTACCTTGCACTTCTTTTGAAACTCCTCATTAGTCACGAGAGCATATTTCCTTGTTTTCTTATGACCTTGGCGTGCCTTCTTAGTTTAATTTCCAAGCATTCCTCATATGGTGTCCTTAGAGGTAGCAGTGTATGAAACTGGACGAGGAGTGAATGTCCAAATACGTCTTGGTGTCTCTCTCCTTGAGGTTGGTTTTGTTCAAATAGCCTATGAAGTCTTGGTTCTCCTTGTAGTGTTCTCCGTTTGTAGTGAAGGTGGCTTGGTAGGTGAAAGTCGATGTCATTGTTCATTGTTGTCGATGTATGATCCGCATCCGACATTGGAAGGTTACAAGTCCTCCGTTTTCTTTGCTCATCCATGAAAAAGTAGATCACTACATCTCTAGGACCATAACCGAAGGTGAATTGCCTTTCCACTAAGTAAAGCATGTCCATCGTGGCTCCCTCTTGGCGATTTTTGGTCCTTCTTTCTTCCTCGACATCTCCACCTTCCCATTCATCAAGTTCAATTCCAAGGTAGTAAAACAATGGGGTGAGCATGCCTCCAATCCTTGTGACAGGATGATTTTCTTTTCACATATCCTCCGCATGATTAACTAGAATACTTACGAACATAAGACCACGATTGGTGTTGTCGCCTAAGTAATCCACCCATCTCTCTCCATTTTGATCTTTTAAGTACCTCTTCAATCCTTGGAAAAGCAACTTCATAGCATGCTCATGCATAATTTTGGGGTTTGCCATTGCAAGGTAAGTGTTGGCCACAAACTCCATTGCGTATCGGATTGTCGGGTTACGGGTCTTTGTTGTTGTGGTTAAGCCCTCTTTGTATTCCCCGAAGGCAATTCTTTTCCAAAGCTTGCTCAAATCCAAACCATCCTCAAAACCAGCTCCACTCCTTGACGGATCAAAACCATAGACCTCACACACTTCTCGTGTTGAGACCTGGTATTCATCATCCTTTATCCTAAAGGTAATGTACCCAAAGTCGTTCTCCGATTCTCCATCTTCTTGTTGAAAGTGTAGCGTAGATAGGAATTGAAGTGTTTGCTGTGTGAAAGATGGATGGTGCATCCAAAGCAAACTTTCAAGACCCATCCTCTTTAGCAATGCATGCACGTGGTCATTGTGGGAACCAAAATTCACACTATCGATATTTGTATTCGGAGGAAAGTCAGGAAACTCTAACTTTCCTTGAGGTCTCGAATATCTGCTAAACCAACAACGAAAGATCAAAAGTACGAAGAAAACAGACGACGAGATAAACGTAAAAGAGAATCGAAAGAAAATAGAGCAATAGAGATCTTATTCGAATTTGCGTTGAGTACAACAGGTGATAAGTCGTGGCCATAAGAGCTGTCGGCGAGTTCCCTAGATCTAACAGCGTAAGACTTGTAAACCTAATCGAGACGCAGCTCGCTAACAAAAAACAAAAATAAAACCTAAAGCTCTAAGTATGAGTTGTGAATAAATTTTTCTGTGTCTTTCGTTCTTCTCCTTAGCCCCTCTTTTATATGCCTTCGTAGGTAAAATATGTTTCCTTTTCCGCCTTACATTTGTACATATCCTCTCGTGGAAATATTCCATTTTTCGGGAATATTCCATATCTCTACGAATTTTCCATATTTATCTTCAAATTTTGACTTTATCGTATTTTCCTTTTATCTTTCGCGAAACTCGGGTAGATCGTTGACGCAATTGAGCCCGTTCTCATTCCGAAATCGTAAGTGGTTGAACCGATATTTTTAAGGGTTGTGTACGTTTTTTCTTTCGGAGATTCGGTTGATCGACAATCTAGGTGGGTTGCAGGTTGACGACTAGGAATATGTCGGTTTTAAGAAAATTGCTAAGAACAAGTCGGTTTTAAGACGACATTTGCGTCTCTAGTTGTTTCTATCTTTAGGATCGAGTTGCATATGCATTGTGATCGTTTCTCGGTTTTCCGAGAGTTTGCATCGGTTTGAAAGATGTGTCTGAACAGTCAAGAAACAATATATCGAGATAGGAAAAATCGTCTAAGATTTAGCTCGCTAGACTATCTGCCTAGATTCTAAGTTCCCTAAATTTTATGGCAATCTTCGAAGCAATTTTATTTCTCAGCACCTCCCTACGAAAATTCCAAGTTTGATTTCAAAAAAATTTCAAGTCGAACATACCTTAGTTTTCTCGAAGATTCGAGTTTGCCTCTTCTCCATTTTATTTGTTTGTTTCCCCTTCCTTTTTCGTATTTGTCTACCCCTTACGGATAAGAAGAATATTTATCCATAGTTTTCTGATCTAGGCTCCATTATTCGTAATGTTGGTTTTGCGAAAAATGAATAAGTATATCGTCGGAAGTCCTTTGGCGTTTACGAGTAGCCAAGAGCGACTAGGAGATGCAAAGTACAATCAGGGAGAATCGGTAGATGTTGAGGCTTTGGTGAGAGGTCATGGGAGATGAGGCAAAAGAGAGAGGACAATGGGACTCTGGGGTGAGACTGATAGGCGAAGTTCACTTTTCAGCTCTTGCTCCATCCCTTTCCTACTTCGAGAGTTGTTTTTTTAGAGCAATTTTGTTTGGCTTTACGAATGATGTTTCGTAAAATATTTTCAAGTTTAATCCTATGAAGGTTATTCTGTAAAGTGTTGTCGAGTATAATTCTACAAAAGCTGTTTCGTAAAATGTCTTCGAGATTCAATTTTACGAAAGTTGTTTCGCGAAATACTACCTCTTTTTACTTTGCAAACGATGTTCCATAAAATATTGTCGAGTTTAATTGTATGAAAGTTGTTTCATAAAATCTTACCAAGCTTAATCTTACGAAAATTATTCTGCAAAATGTCATGAGTCTAGTTTTACGAAAGTCGTTTTGTAAACATGTTTTCGAGTTTGGCTGTACGAGAGCCATCTTCCGGAAAATCAAATTTTGCGGCTGTTCTGGAAATTTAGTTTCTGGGTTTTAGTATCAGAAACTCTGGTTGTGATGAACTTAATTATCGCGACTCAACTTAATCAGAAATTTTCTCGTTTCCGCATGATTGATCTGAGGGAGCTTGGAGTCATTTTTCCGAAGTAAGCTTAGGTGCAATCATCGAGAATTCACTGAATATGTCACATAGAATCAAACACCGAATTTTTACGAAATCTTAGGTTTCAGAAAACATTTTAGCAGAGAGGGATACGATCTCCCGTTTTGCGTAGTTTAGTCTTCGTCATCCGTTTTAGGTTTCGAGTGATTCAATAGAGACCAACTTCGCTCCTTCGAAAATTATTCAAAAGAAATACAACAATGGGGAATTGGAAATTCGATATGCCGTTCTTCCATTTCTGCAAGTAATCTAGATATTCACTGTGATTTCGGGTGAAGCGAGTTTTGTTTTTCCGAAAATTTTTCAGAAACCGTCTTTAGGTCAAAACCTTACGCGCTGAGATTTCTCCAACTTGGTAATGAGACAAATTTTATGGGGTTTGATATATTTTATTGTTAACTTTTCTGAGAAATCGCGAGCTCGTTTCGATGCTCTTCCCGTGGCAAAATGTCACGACTAGATTTTTGATTTTGTTGACCATAGGTGAACTGAATGGAGTTTTTTCGAGCTTCTTCGAGGAGTCTATCGATCTCTGGTGCGGCAGTGGTCGTATGGTGAATTTGAGATTTCACCGCTTTGACCAATGCCGCTATTTTCGTGATGTAGTTACGAAGATCGCGAATCTCGGCGAAGTCATCGTCAATAGTTTTCCGAGATGATCGGCGTTTACTGCGAATGACTCGGGGTTGCTCCTCGGCCTGTTTCTCCTACTCTACCCAAAAGACATTTTCTTCTTCTTCTGTCATTGGTTCGTCGAGCCGAGAGTTTTGCCATGTTGCGTGACTCTTAATCCTTCTTGGGTGTATGTCAGTGTCCTCATCCTTGGGATCGGATTGATCGCTGGAGTCTAAGTCAATTTTCTCGACTTTGTTTTCTTCCGCTTTCTTCTAGGATTTCGGAAGGTCATTCGTGTTGTTCTGTGCTACGACAGGGGTGATTACATCAGGGCTTTGTCCCGATGGATTTTCCTACGCATTTTGGAGTAAGTCGCGCGGAGTGGTGAAGTCGAGTCTTCTTCCGCGGAGTCTAGTAGCTCCACACAGAAGGATAGTTCTAGTCCTCACGGTTAGAGTTTCAACCTGTTTAGCGAGAGAGTTAGTCAGTTTTTCTTGTTCGGCCGACTTCTGTTCGAGAGTCGAGAACATCTTTTTGATCTACTCGAACGCCGCGGTGTTTGCGTTAGCGTTGATCACGGTGTTGTTCGTAACAGGAGTACTTTCAACGTTTTCGTTGGCGCTGTCGCCGTCACGAGCTGGTTGAGTGTTCTGGTCATCTATAGTCATATTTGAACTAGCATTTCGCGGTTGCGAGTTAGATTGATTCGCACCCTGCGCGAATAGGCACCCTCCTTCTAGCGCCAAACTGTGGAAACTAAAATTCGCACTGTCGATATTCGTATTCGGAGGAAAGCCAGGAAACCCTAACTTTCCTTGAGGTCCCGGATATCTGCTAAACCAACAACGACAGATCAAAAGTACGAAGAAAACAGACGACGAGATAAACGTAAAAGAGAATCGAAAGAAGAATAGAGCAATAGAGATCTTATTTGAATCTGCGTTGAGCGTTACAACAAGTGATAAGCCGTGGCCGCAAGAGTTGTCGGCAAGTACCCTAGATCTAACAGCGCAAGACTTGTAAACCTAATCGAGACGCAACTCGCTAAGAAAAAAACGAAAATAAAACCTAAAGCTCTAAGTATGAGTTGTGAATAAATTTTTTCTGTTTCTTTCGTTATTCTCCTTAGCCCCTCTTTTATATGCCTTCGCAGTTTAAATATGTTTCCTTTTCCACCCTACATTTGAGCATATCCTCTCGCGGAAATATTCTATTTTTCGAGAATATTCCATATCTCTACGAATTTTTCATATTTATCTTCAGATTTTGACTTTATCGAATTTTCCTTTTATCTTTTGCGAAACTCGGATAGATCGATGACGCAATTGGGCCTATTCTCGTTCCAAAATCGTAAGTGGACTTTTGGGTCTTCGTGGGCCGTTTAGCGACAAAGTGATTTTTACGATTTCTTTCGGAGAAATCGTTCTTCGCACGACTACGCAGTGACGGTTTTACAAATTGATAAGACCGATGGTATGGTTAAGACAATGGCGATGTTCGAGTTAGCCGTCACCATTTCATACGATCGATACAAAGTTTTTACGGAAAGTACGAGTCTTTACGATTATTGCCGCAAAACTTCAACGGAGATTCCAATCGGGACGAAACATGAAACGCTTGAACTGGGATTCGAAGGAGAAGACGATCGAGAAAGCGTGGACTAGGCGCCCATTGGGCGTCCAGACGGTGGTCTGGGCGCTCGCTGGGCGTCTAGACGGTGGCTTGGGCGCCCATTGGGCGTCCAAACGGTGGTTTGGGCGCTCGTTGGGCTTTCAAACGCTGGTCTGGGCGTCCGATGGGCGTCCAGATGGTCGCCTGAGCGCCCATTGGGCGTCCAGACGGTGGTCTAGGTGCCCGTTGGGCGTCCATACGGTGTTTTGGGCGTCCAGACTGTGGTCTGGGCGCCCGTTGGGCGGCTAGACTTGTCGTAGTTCGTATCGCTCATATTTTCAAAGCGATGCAGTTATCCGTCATTTATGGTGACTTCTTATAGCTCCGAAACTCGTTTACTGAGGTGTCTCGGAGGTCTCAGACGTTGATTTCTTTATTTTCGCGTTTAGCTGCCCGCGAGTGACTGGACTTTGCGAAGCGGCCGCTTATGGATTGCTAGATGCGGAGCTTCAACATTTGCTCGGGAGCGGATTGACTAGACTGCAAGAGCCTCGGAATTGATAATCCTCTCACGATTTTCATTTTCGAAGGAGAGACGATTTTTCCGTTATTCTTTTAGGCATCGATTTCGTCGTAAGGGTTTTTGACCCTAACATAGACTTTGCCGAGAGTCTAGCCGCCTATGGGTGACTATATTTTGTTCGTGTTTCCAAAGCGATGTGATTATCCGATGTTTACGGCGATTTTTTATCGCCCCAAAACTCGTATCTCGAGATCTTTTGGAGTTATTCGGAAGTCTTGGGCGTTGATTTCGATGTTACCATTTTTTACCCCAACAGTCATGAATGGCCATGTCTCTCAACAAACTATCATTAATCCATGGTGTTGCTTCCACCTTTGAATGCTTTTGGAGATGTAAGAAGACTTTTCGTTCCTCGATCGACCATGATTGGTAAGAAATTCACATAGTGGGTCGTGATGGTGCCATTCCTTTTTGGTGCATATACTTAAAAAGTATAGGTAAAGTGAGTTCAAAGGTTAAATAATAAATGAAGATGCTAAGGAATTTAGCTTTGAACCGCTACATAAATAATTTAAAATAGGAAGCAAAATGTCTCAGTTCTTAGCAATAGGCAAATTCATCATCCTAAATGTGATACGCTCATGAGGAGCCGAAATGTAAATATTCAAATTGATTTAGATTTCGGCCAACATGAATTTCCAAACAAGATTATGCATTTTGATTTTCACACTTTCCAAACTTAGAATCATGTGGATGCTTACTTAACTACCAAGTTAAAAATCTATCTAATCGCAATTTAAGAACATTTCTAAACTTAGGCATGATGTGCACATAATATAATATGTCTAAATTCATAATTATGGACCAAACTTTAAAGTAGTAAATTCTAGTTATGCAAAAGCAAACCAAGCATCCAACAATCAACACCATTCACTGAATAGAATTCAAAAATCAACTTTCTCAAAAAAAAACCCACATTATCGAAAATTTAAAGACAAAGAACACACTTAGGAATATCTTCATATTTAGAAAGTGACTCATGAAACTATGCCCAATCAACACCAATTATACACATCAACCACAAAATTCAAGTTTTCCCAAAACTGAACTCAAAAAAACTATTCCCTTCACTATTCATTTCAAGAACAAGAATTTGATCCATGAATTTCTAGTTTTTTCTAAGCAAATGTAGCTTATAAAACACTAACAACTAAGCTTCTCCAACTCTAATAAACCACAAAACATCACTAAATACCTTTACTTCATAAAAATCAAAAATTTAAGAGAGTAAAAGTGTAAGTTTTTTGTTTCATACCTTGTTCTTGATACATTTCAAAAGTGAAATATTGATAAGAGTTAGAATGCAACTTAGAAGAACCAAAATCTATCAAATTTTCTCACAAATTCTCTCTTTTAAAAATCAAAATATTCCTCTAGCAAAGTGAGAGAGAGAGAGAGAGAGAGTTCGATGGAGATGAGAAAGAAAGAGAAGAGTGAGAGTGAAAAGTAGTGGTTAAGAGTAAAAATGTAAGAAGTTATTTGGAAATTGGACCCTATGTCTCCAAAATACTTAATTTCATTTAAAACTTTTGCAAAATAACCCAAAAGTTGAAATTTAAAAATCAAGAGAAAATCATCTTACATGAATTTTAGAAAACTAAGACCAAAGGTTTTTTAATTGAATCAAAAAAGGGTGGAGTTTTCTTAAATAAATCTTTGCAAAATCACTCTTGAAATTCTTTTAAATGGTGAAATGCAAATGAAATGCTTCGATTTAGGAGAACTTACCTTAGCCAAATGAATGCAATTAAGTATTAAGTCATGGCGGCCTTTAGAAAATGTCAATTCATTACTCCATTTTGGCTTGAATCCTTTCCTTGATTAGTTCTCCTTTGGCACCTAATCTTAGAGCAAAAGAATGTCTTTAGAACAAGGTTTTCCCAAGACATAATCACCATTATTGAAATTAAAGGCATGGAAATTAAAGACTTAAAAATAAATATTTACAAAGGATATGCATGAGATTGCCTCTCAAGTGCGCTTGTTTAAGGTCATTAGCTTGACCATTCTTCCTTTTTATTAGTTGGTGAGATTAAGGACCATCTCTTCATGGTTAAGTCCTCTTGGAGATTTCCTCATCACCCAATCCTTAATCTTGTTGAAGTTTTTCACTCCATTACGTTTGATGAAATGGGGATTGTAGCTACGTTTGAAGGTTGGCCCTTGAGTGTTGGTTTTATCCATTATCACTCCCAAATTCTCGTAGGGCACATCTCCCTTGAGGTCTTCCTTATGAAGTAAATCCCAAACTCCATCCTTTTCCAAGCTCTCATAGACTTTCTCCTCTCGAATCCTACCCTTTTTCTTTGGTTCTCTTAAGTAAACCATACCACAAAAAACATTGTCTCTTTTGGGTTTAAGCATTGGGTAGGAGACTCCTTCATCAACTCTTTTCAAAACTAGCCATTTGGTACGAAAGTCTATTGAAGCTCCGATAGTAAGGAGGAATGACGTTACAAAGATCAATGGGAAATTGGCTTGGTTGAACTTAGTATCCATACCACAAAATCACACTTAACAAGTGTATTGTTCACCCTTAGCTCAATGTTCTCAAGCTTTCCCATAGGAGTCTTTTTAGATGCATCCTCAAGTAATATGGGATCCGCTCCTCTCTTGGACTTGTCTTGAAATCCAAGTTCTTTCACACGGTCTAGTGATATGATATTCAAACTAGCACCAGTATCCGCCAAAGCATCCTCAAAATGGTAATACTTAAGAGCACATGGAATTAGAAACCTTCCCTCATCATTGCTTTTTTCTAGAGTCTTCTCGATGGCTCTAGTTGTTGTGATTCCATTGTCCCTCATGATCTTCTCAACTTTGTCCCGTTGAGAAATGGTCTTTTCCAACTTCTTCTTGACAATGTCATTTGTCTTAGCTTCTTCTTCCCATTCCTTGGGAATATCCAAAAGACCTTTCTTCTTGAGTTCTTTGTAATGCAACTCAAGGATTTGCTTCTTCAAGCGTTGAGGGTATGGGAGTGTGGATTTAAGAACCGGAAGATTCAAAACGGGGAAGTCTTCCTCACTCACCTATTCTCCTCTAGGCATATACCTAGAGATCTTTTCCTTTTTTTTTAATGTCTCATCCCTTGCGACATTGGGTTTCTCTTCTTTCTTGAAGTTACCATCCTTCTTAGCTTCCCAAAAAACATCTTCCTTAGTAGCCTTATCAACAAGCAAAGGCTCTTCTTCTTCTTTCTCAATTTCGACACCTCCTTTAGCTAAAGGAGTGTCCTTTTTATCAAGCTTCTTTCCAATTGGAGCATCTTTCTCTTTAATTTCAAGGTCAATTTTGGCATGACCTTCCTTAAATTTCGGGTTCCCAACCAAATCCACATCCAAGCAATCAACAATCTCATCACGAGGGTTTAAAAATAAAATCTCAAAATCATCAATAATCTTTTCCTCTTCAAGAGTAAAGACAATACCGTCCCATTGTTGAGGAGTATGGTCGATCTCTTCGAAGAAAGCATTGCAAAAATCTTTGCTTGATTCTCCCTTCGCTTTAGCTACTCTTTTTCCCTTACGATTCGAGATCACTTGTTGGAGTTGAGAATCTATGACTTTGACATGTGAAGCAAGAGCTTCATGTTTGACATTCATGTCTCGGTAAATAGACTCGATCTTCAAATTCATCTCCCCAATTTTCTTGTTGAGCTCGGCTCTTGTCTCATTTTTTCCTTCCAATAGCTTCTTAAGCATATCATGATTCTCTTCTTCTTTTGTAGGACCGGTTTGTTATTGAGGCTTTTGGTAGTAGCCTTGCTTAGATTGGTATTGGTACCCTTGTTGGTTTGTCCTTGAAGGATAGACTTGATCTTGTGGATTCTCCACATTAGTGCTTCGGTAGGATAAGTTGTTGTTGAAAGGCTGATATCCTTGGTTGAAGGGTTTTTGGTAGTACCCTCCGTGTACGTAGCTCACTTCTTCTTGATTTTCAACCTCTTGTCCTTCGACTTCGGTTTCCGCAAAGTGAACACTTCTTCTTGTTGTTGTATGAGACTATCAACTTTATCACTTAGCTCCTTGATCTTGTCTTCCTTAGATCTGATGCTTCTCACCGTACTATCATATTCATTCCCATCACAATTGTCGCTTTGGGCTAGGTTTTCTATGAGTTTCTCTCTTTGATCGGCGGAAAGACTAGCAAAGCTTCCCATGGAGGCGGTGTTCAAAGTCAATCGGTACTTCTCTTGGATGCCTCTATGGAAAATTTGAAGAAGGTTGCCCTTTTTGATACCATGGTGAGGACAACTCCTTATATCCATTGAAGCGTTTCCAAGCTTCATAAAGAGATTCCATTCCTCCTTTCTTAAAGGTTGAGATCTCATTCCTTATATTTGCTGTCCTTTGGGGCGAGAAGAACTTAGCCAAAAATCTCCTCTTACACTCATCCCATGTTGTGATAGAAGATGTCAGAACTCCTTTCTCCCATTGAGATTCTTTGTCTTCTAAAGAGAATGGAAACAAAGTCAATTTGATGATGTCCTCCGACACTCCATTGATTTTCACCGTTGCGGTCAACCTTTCAAAGTTGTCCAAGTGCTCAAGGGGGTTTTCTAACACGAGTCCAAAGAATCTAGCGTTTTGCACCATATTGATCAAGCTTGACTTGATCTCAAAATTGTTGTTTTGGATTGGCGGGGGTCTTATACCCATCCTTTCGCCATTAGTGAATGGCATATCTCCTTCTTCAATCCTAGGTTCTTCTCTTGGGAGGTGGAATGGACGATTCCCTTGGTCTCCTTGACCCACGAAATTCCCTTGATTGAGGGGTGGAATTCGTTCTTGTAAAGGGTTCTCCATAGGTGGAGGATTCTCTTGTTCAATCTCTTGATTCATACCCAACATTCTTAGATGGGTTTGTCTCTCTCTAGCTCTTCTTTGTTTTGATTGTTGCCTTTCAATGATTATTGGATCAACTTCTAGAAGTCTTGTATTTGGCTCACTTCTTGATCTTGTTATCATGTACCTTCACAAATCAAAGAAAATCAACAAAAGAAAGTAAGAAAATTAGATAAAAAAAAAAGCAAAAAGATAAATCCTTGTCCTTGAATCCTAGAAATCTCTTTGAAGATCCTAGGTAAAGCCTAAATTCCAGGCAACAGCGCCAAAACATAACGTGGGCCAAATTTACAATTTATAAACCTAATGCTCTACTTTCAATCCCGCAAGAGAACGAGGTCAATCGTAGTACTTTAGGGTCGTCCAAGGATTTAGAGGCTCGACTAGTAGAACCTAAGCAAAGAGAATGCACTAATAGTCCTAGTCTAGGGGGCGATTTAGTAGAGGTTTGTCACGGGTCTCCACTAAATCTAATAGTAGTCAAGGCCAAACATGGTGAAAAATCATAAAAGAAAGCAATAAGAAAGCTAGCAAGAAAGTAATGCAATGAAAGAGTAAACTTGGATCTAATCAAATAAAAGATAGGATCTTGAGACAATGATTATGGGTTCAGGTTCAATCTAGAGATGTGATGGATTTTGGTAAGGCTTTATTAGAGGATCGAAGTTATTCCTTGACCAAGGATCCCTCTATTTTCGATCAACCCACTCTCGTGACGGAGATCTATTCACATGTACACATTACAAGGCCCAACTCTCGTTTTTGCCTATCTAAACATGTATGTGATAATGTTTCTCAAGCCCTTCTAGCCATCTAGAACCTAGGTAACATCCACTCTCATGGGCCCAAGTGAAAGACATAGATCTAGTTCTCTCAGGCATTTTATCAAACACTTTCTAGGCGTCAATGAACAAGAAAATAACTATGAAGAACTAAACTAGATCTAGTAGGAATCTATCCCAAGATCTAGTCTAATCATCCATCACAACCCAAGATCTATCCCTAGCCTACAATATCTCAAGATCCAAGATGGATCTACTCACTAAGAGTCATGGAAATCCAAAGACAAGATATGGGTCTTTGAGCGCCCATGGTCTTAGAAGAATAGATCTAGAGAAAGAGGTGAAGAAGAAAAGATCCAAATTACTCAAGAAAAATAAAGAGTTATTACAAAGTTCTTAGATCTCAAAACGAAAGAAAAGATAAGTGTTATTAAGAGTTGTGATATGTTTGTTCTTGGTACATAAGGGGTTATATATACTAAGGGAAGGAGAGAGGAAGCCCTAAAAAGGGTCTTTTCACGTCAAGGTTGCCTGGCATCGACCCAAGGGAGGCTGGCATCGACCCTTAGGTCGATGCTAGGTCATGTTTGGCAGCAGCTCTGCCAAGGGAGGCCAGCATCGACCCAAGGTAGGCCAGCATCGACCATTGGGTCGATGACAGGGTCCCTTGGCAGCTTCTTGTGTCTTCTTTCTCCTCTTTGATGCCTTGTTTGATCACAACTTCTTCCATAGTATTTACATCCTTTTGTTCTTTGTTTTTAGCTTCATTTCGACCTTATATTCACCTCTAGAGCCTCCATGAATCCATCTTGAAATTGCACCTACAAATGCAAAGAAAATAGTATGCAAATGCAATATGCGCCTAAACTAGACTCTTGACTTAAATTAATGCATTCTAAGACATATATTCAATATTTACAACCTAAATGTGGATGAAACTAAGCTAAAATTCATGAAAATATGTACACATCAATGGTTCCCCTAGCATTCCCCACCTCACTGAGTGACTCCCAAGTTGCTCACCCCCTCCTTTTTCCTCATTCTTTCAGGTGAGACTAATGAGTAGTCAGACAAGCTGGATAGTTATGGTGTTGTTTTTGGGATCAACAAGATTTTCATTTGTTTTCTTTTCTTTGATATTTTATTTTTTACTCGGTTTAGACTCAGTTTATTTTAGCTATTGGATATTGGAACATGGTTTTTGAATAATAAAAGTTGATCATTAGATTTATAGTTACTTGAGTTGCAAGTTAGGGTAAGTGACACACCGTTCTCAGAAGAGGACGTGACGGGTGTTACACTCTGTTTTTGAAAACTTGAGCTAAATGTATATTTATAGTTGTATTTCAATATTTTAGCCTACTTTATGTCTTACAAAGAGACAAAATGTTTTGGTACGTGATGAAAAATGCTGATATAGATTGGCTTTTGTTATTTTCAGGGAAAATGCTGGTAGTTTCATTTGGAATTATTGTATTTACTAGCACTCTACAGATACGTGTATTGGGCCAGCTTTCCTAGAGACATGTGTTCGAGACATGTGGAAGAGCAATAAGTACTGTCCCTGTATGAGCTGGAGATATCGGCACGAACAAAAGATAAAAAGGCTTGAGTTGCATGGGAAGATGCAAAACAAAGGCTTCAGAAGCTTTTGTTGTTAGTAAGACAAACCCTTTATATATAGTATGAAAATCTTTCGGAACCTTCAACTAACAAACTCCAACTCTTGATCTAAACATTATCATTTCTCTAAAGTGAAAGAATTTAATATATTAGAAAAATTAGTCTGTAGTTTTGTTAAGCAACAACACACTAATTAATGGATTTGCACTCTTTTCTCAATTCCTTACATTTCAGGCCATAATTAAAAGCACTAGAAAGTACATAAAATGTTAGTTGAAAAACCAAACAACAAACAAAGCTAAATGGGTCATAACGAGTAGAGATAACTATGAAACTATAGTAAATTAGTAACAATTTTAAAACATGTTATGCTCAAATAAGAATATCGAAATTCATATAAAGTTCGTATTCCACTTTAAATGCATATTTACCTTGTTGCATCATTTATATCTTACTCCATTATAAATCTAGACCAGAGATTCAATTTGCATTATAAAAGAATACACAATTTGAATCGAAAGTAAGATTTTATGTAATACTAGAAAATGTTCCGTGTGATACACGTGAAATTAAATAAAAATATCATTAAATTTAGTTTTTAAAGTTGAAATTCATGTGACTATAACCCATAAATTTCAAATGTAGATTAAAACCATTGTTAATTGATGAAAAATTATGAACTACAACCAATATCATCCAAATTAATCTAAGATTTTTAATAATACGTGAAACAACTTTCTTAATTAAATATTATATTTTAAAAAAATTTTGCATATATAACAATTAATGTTAAATGTGTTAATAGAAGTAAAATATTTAATATTCAATTTTTCAGTGTTTAATAGAAATAGAAAATTTATTAATTTATGTAAACTAGAAAATTTGGTTACACGAAATTGAAAATTTTATATACTTGACACATGTCAATAATCCGATCAATTAGTAACATGTGTCGAAATCATATGAGTTATAATTTGACGACGTGTCAACCTCATCTCGAGCGCGTTCCGCTTTACATAATAAGATATTATGGTTTGACTTGAATTTGATTCCGATAATTTGGTAGGTGCATTATTTTTTTCCCACAAAGAAAAGAAACCCCATTAGACCTAGATAGGAAGGGAGTAAAATAAAACTTGAGTTTGACCCTTTAAATCTTTTTTATTTTTTATGAATTCAATTTATGATTGATCGTGTTTAGATTTTTTGAATATCACATTTGGGATTTTCTAGTTTTTCTTATACCCGTACGGGTCCGAATACGGATTTGATTCGGGAATACTCGATACCCGAAATATCGTGAAATAAAACTTGTTAGGGTATTTCATTTAAAAAAATATTAGATGACTAGACTTAAATTTTATAGTTTATATAAATTAATTGTATAAATTTTTTAGGTTATTTTAAACTTTTCCCTTTATGAATTTTTTGTAGTCTTGAAACATATTTTATATAAAAAATATTATTATTGTAATGTAATTATTTTTAAAAGATTATGATTTCATTTTAATTCTGAAAACAAAAATATTCTAAATTTTTGGTGAAAGCTGATGATTTTCGTTTTTAACTAAATATCCAAAAAATAAAACATAAGCTAACAATAAAGGTATTTCATAATTCATATAAGTAAATTAAATTAACATTATTTCTAACCTCAAAAAATTATATATAACTATTATTCCATATGTCATTGTAATTACTATAAAAATAATAATGTAGTATAAAAATAATGATTATTAAAAAAATCCAATTTTTTATCAAAGTAATCAAGATTGAACAAAGGTTTTGATCTTAGCTAAGAGAGACTAAAAAATTATCAAACGTAGGTTTATACAAGGTTTTTTTTTATCAACCACACATTAAATTAAGAATGGACTCTCGAAAGTGAAAGCCAAATCGGGTAAGTTGTGTCTACAAAAGCAAAATCATTGTAACAAAGGCGGGATCTTCGTGTCAGTTCATCTGCATGCGTGTTTACCGTCCTCGGAAGATGCGTCAGCGAGAAATCGGTGAAGAAACCACATAGAAACCGGTATTCTTGGATTTGTGAATATAAAGCAGGCCATTCCTCCGGATGCTGAAACAAGATTAATAAGCTCCGCGCAATCCGTTTGGAAAACCTGGCAATCTACATTGCGATTGTGCAGCTCTGTCATCGCCCATAGCAGTGCTTCAAACTCTGCATGTAGAGGTGAAAGGCTCCGGCGTAGGCATTTCGCCCCCAACAAAAGGGTCTCCCCAGTATTATTGGTGCAAATCCATCCAAGTCCGGAAGTAGGGTCCGACTGTTTCCATGACCCATCAATCCGGCAAGAAACACCTACCGGGTTGCTAGATGTGTTACACGGGATATCCTCTTCCGAAGCGAAAGCAACTTGTGCTTCGCACAAAGCCAGAGCATCTGTCTCCGCTAACCGTTGTATCTCCGTCACATCCAGGTCTACTCCTTGGAAAACCTTTTTGTTTCTTGCTTTTCAAATGAACCAAATTAACCATGGATAGGGATATGGACGATCGCTATCCCTGGTACGCACCGGCTGTTGCCAAAAAAGGTATGCCATGTTTGTGTAAATTACACCTGAAGGGAACACGTCTGTCCTCGTTGGATCCTTGTAGAGATCCCAAATGTGCCGGATTGAGGCGCACTCAAAAAAGATGTGATTAATTGTTTCCTCGCAGGAACCACAACTCTTACACATCGTTTCGCATTGAATCCCCCTTTGAGCTAAACCACTAGTTGCCGCCAGATTCCCTGTCAACATTTGCCAAAGATGGTGTTGTATCTTCAGAGGACACTTTAGTCGCCAAGGAAAGGCTTGCAACGCTTCTAAGCCTGGGCCCCAGCCGTTATTATTAATCCGAGATATCTCTAGATCATTTAGGAGTTTATAGCCCGACTTAACAGTATATTGTCCTGACTTGGTAAAATGCCAGACCACATCGTCGTATGAAATGGTACGGCTCGGATGGATACCCCTAATTAAAACAGTGTCCTCTGGACTGAATAGTTCCTGAAGGAGAGGAACGTGCCAATCCTTTGTATGTGGGTCAATCAGT
>OVAN01002021.1:0-36051 GCA_900406275.1 Anastatica hierochuntica | reverse complement strand
ACAAATCTCCTCCGTTTGTTTTAATTTTATTCCGTTTGGTCTCGATACCTTCTTGTATAACGACTTACATAACTTGTAGATCCATGAAGACGTTAAAAAAAAAAAAAAAATTCAAAATATTTAGTTTCATAATGTATATTGTAGAGTACTAGGATTTATTTCAGTTTTGTTTTTAAATGGTAAATGTATATGTTGTAAGATTTATATTTAAGAAATGGATTATGTGTTACCCAAAAGATAGAGGTGGTACATGGACAACGAGATTCCGAGGGATACAAAACCATATTAAAAGATCCCAATAGAAGCTAGATAAACTGCCTTTTTTCTCTCTCATAAATTATACTCTTTCCGTTTTAATATAATAGACGTTTTGGACTTTTCACACATATTAAGAAAATATTTAAATTTAACAATAAGTACATTGTTTTATGTGGGAAATGCAATTTACAATAACTTTTAACCAATAGTTGCGCTCATAATTTTTTTAAATTAATAATCCATTATTACTAATTATTAAAAACTACATAGAAAATCTAAAAAATTTATCTTTTTAAAACAAATTTTTTTCTAAAACATTCAACATTTTGAAACAGAGAGATTATTATATTAAAAAATCTTAGCCGCCTGTTGAAGCATTTTTAAATATAAATCTCATTTTTCAACACATTTTCCATGTAAAACCATTATACGTACAAAAAATGGGGAAACCCATAAAAATTAGAATATCTGTATTGTATCTAAAAAAATAATATGTTTTAGGATTCATATTGATACAAACTTATTTCATGCATTTGCAAGAGAAAAACCAGTGTGATGTATTTCATTTCTGGTTGTTTGTGCCTTGAAAAAAAGTTTAGAATATAAAAAGATCTATGATAGAGTTCAAGAGTGGGCAAAAGCAAATCCTAGGCTAGCTAAAATTGTTGCCAATGAAGTGAATGAGCGGTTGGTCTCCGGTGATGATCCAAGTTTTAAAGGCTAGCAAAGAATTCGATTCGTGAGAGTAGAATAAAGTGATGGAGAAGAAGGAAGAGCTGATGAATAGAATTGAAGCAAACATGCCTTGAAAGATGTGATTGTTTACGAGTTTGTAAAAAAGAGTGACAATAACTCATTGATCTCTTTTTTATGACAGTATTTCTTCAAACATTTTCAAAAACAAGTTCTCAACATTGAGATATTAGTAATTGTCGTGATGTTATTGACAATTAAGGTCCAACAGAAATCTTAGAAAGTAAAAAAGTAAAACAAGAAAAAAATACCAGTGACATGTTTGTATATTAAATTTACAAAAAAAAAAAGACATGTTTGTATATTAAAATATTTAGAATTTATTAGTATCTTTCTTCACTGTAAGACAAAGTCAATAAAGTTGGGAATTTAATATTTATAGGAAGCATTTAGGGAGTGGGACAAGAAGACAAAAGCTACTCACACAACACAAGTTACAAAACTAATATGACTTTTATTTAGTAAACAAGATTACAAGTTGGATGAAATAAGAAATAAATGTGCTTTATATATCAAGTTGTGTTGGGACCTTTAAGAAAACTACAAAAGAAAAAAAACTATTACCAAATTGATAATTACATTAGTGGCCTTCAAACTGCCATTACTAAAAAAATTTCAACTTGGGCAATCCCAATTTTTCCATCTAAATATTATTTTATAAGAACAAACCAAAGTTTCATACAAAACCGGCAAAATGCTATATTTTTCTGGAGTCAAAGAACTATGCATTTCTAGAACCAAAAGCTGACGAGTCAAATAGAGACTCCCAAAGCAAAAATGTGGATTAAAACAAAATTTGAACAACAAAACAAATAAATAAGTAAGTGGAAACTAGTATATGAACAAATATAAAATCCAAATATCTAAAACCAATTAGACGGGAAATGGAGACGATTGAAAGAAAAGTAAAATTAAGCGACACGATTCGAGAATATCGGGGATGATTCATGAACGCGGTTTATTATATTGCTTCCACAGCCACGAGTAACACCGAAAACCAGGAGAAAATAAAAACCATTTTAAGCATTCTACCGCTTTCAACAAGTCACATGAGCCCTCTTTTGTCATTCATGTGACGTTTAGAAGATTGTAATATTTCTATTTATTAATGAAACTCTTATATAAATATATGTTATACTTTTTGAAGATTTGAGACCGAATGGTGATGCAACTTACTAAAATCTTATTATAATAAATTTATAATATCAGAAGAAAAAATAATAAAAGTTAAAATTTATAGGTCGCTCATTAACAAAAAAAGTTCTCCTTGCATCATATATATCAATAATCTACACAAGAATGGCACTTTTACTTGCAAAGCACAACATGTTCCTTAATTTATCTACAGTCACATGTCATGAAATCTAATATTAATTTCAAAAACTTACAATGCACACACAAAAAAAAAAACACTACAAACTGTAAACTAAATTAAATACCCTTTCTATAGCTTGTCTCCAAGTTAAATTATACAAGTCATGTTTTAAAGCAAAGGGTTCATGAAGAAATAGATTTTCTTGTTTAGGGATTATTACCAGTAGAATTGGTTTTAGGACCTTGAAGCTCCATTGGAGAATTGGTTATGCTACCAACAGATCCATGTGTCTGAGAACTTAGCTGTGGACTCGCTGGACAAGCCTCCAGGTTGCTCGTGCTCATGGGATGCATCGTACCCGAGCTTATCTGAGGACTCATTGGAGTTCTTTGGTTCATTTGCTGAGGACTCATAGGAGTTCTTTGGTTCATTTGCTGTGGACTCATAGGAGTTCTTTGGCTCATTTGCTGCGGGCTGGCCTGTTGCAACTGCTGTTGGGGAACTCCTGCTGATGGCGAACTTACTTGTGGTGGTGATAGCACAGACTGAAGAGGGGAGGCTGCTGCCTGTTGCAGCT
This sequence comes from Anastatica hierochuntica, assembly GCA_900406275.1. Lineage (NCBI taxonomy): Eukaryota > Viridiplantae > Streptophyta > Magnoliopsida > Brassicales > Brassicaceae > Anastatica > Anastatica hierochuntica. The sequence continues at coordinate 33,148 of OVAN01002021.1, read as the reverse complement.
GTTGCGGTGGTTGTTGAGGCAGCTCATGTTGTTGTTGTTGTTGTAGCGGCTGCTGCTGCTGTTGCTGTTGAGACTGAGCTAGCTGCTGAGACTGAGCTAGCTGGTGAGGTGACTGAGACATAGGCTGCTGTACATGTTGCTGATGCTGCAACTGTTGTTGCTGGGGCTGTTGCTGTTGCTGCTGTAGTTGCTGTTGATTCATGTACATATTCATTCCAGGCATCAGCTTCGGCGGGCCCATGTTACCCATAGCAGCACGCTGCAGGCTAGCTCGGGTTAATGTATTCTGATCCAACATGGAAAGACCAGCTGAGCTGGGGTGCATCTGTCTGGCACCTGAGATGCCACTTATCCCGGCTTGGGGAGCACCCATTACACCTCGGTTCGCCAAGCCCATCCTAAGATTTGAAAACTGGTGTGGTGTTAATGCACCAGATCGGATTTGCTGGCTTATAACATTCAAATTCGATGTCGGATTCAGATTCATTGGGTTCTGCCCCATATTACCGATGCCAGGAACTGACATCGATGATGAGATCCCGGTTCCCCCAATCCCTCTTCCTGCCATATTCATTTGGTTGCCTAAAGCTCCGAGCGCAGCAATACTGTTGCCCATGCTTCCCATACCCATACCCATACCCATACCCATGCCACCTGGTCCTAGACCCATCATCTTCCTCTGCATTGCCACCTGGTGCTGCTGTAACATCTGCAGTTGATGAGGCGAATGCTTGTTGGCCATCTGACCACCCGGCTGCAAACCAGAGCTCTGGCTCATCGAGCTGATAGCTGATAGTGGATTTGTAGGCAGCATCATAGATGCTCTCTGCATTTGTGGATGCTGCTGTGTAAACATGGACTGTTGATTTTTCTGCTGCATCTGCACTGACTGTTGTTGGTCAAGCTGTTGTTGTTGCAAAGGCATGGAGACACCAGGCAGCAGTCCTTGAGACATTTGCAAACCTTGAGAATTTGCTGGTGGAAGCATCCTTGCATTCGTAAGAATATTCTGGGTTGCGTTAACAGGCGCACTCCCAGCATTCCCCTGTTTCGATCCCTCACTGGACGCTTGTCCGGCAACTGCATCTCCGTACTGTTGCATGTCACTTGCAGAGTTACCTCTTTGAAAACCAGCAGGATTCGGTTGGCTGCTGCTTGGGCCAGCATCCCCGCGATTTGGCTTTGCCTGAATATGTTCTTCCATGAGGTATTGTTCACGGGCCATCTGCATAAGCATACAAATCATTCTATAAGTAGCTTTCCCTTAGAACCAGGAGTTTGATATAATTGATCTAAGGATTTGAGAAATACCAGTGATTTAAATTGAGCAGCCAGTAGATCGGCGATGTGCTGCACAAAGTGAGGATAAATAAGCAAATCAACATAATTTTCAGAAAATTAGTGACGTATAAGAGAACAATCTCTCATCCTATGTCCACTCCCTTTTGATCACATCGGACGCAAAGGATAAACAAGCAGAAGCAAACGACAATACAGATGTATCCATAAACCAACCATGCTTGAAGTTACACAAAGCATTCACAACAGTGACATAAAGCCCATGAATATGACCCAACAACCAATATAATTTGATAAAGGTAAAGTCAGCATTACTTGAATGTTAGTGCATGCAACTTGAAGATATACTGACGAACAAAATAGAATGCAGGGTTCGGGGTTGATAACTGTGAAATTTTGGTGAACTTACTGTATTGGGTAACGTTAAGAGATGATCTTCAGGCGGAAAAACATCACCATCATCTATATCCCCTTGATACCAAGCTACTGTCCCGTCAGCGGGCTTCTCTGACATCACCAGCCTTGTTCTTATTCTAGGTACGAAGGAAGACACGTTACCTGAAAAGAAGCAGGAGTAAGAGTCACTAAAATAGAGAAAAATACTAATCGCCTGACATCTGGTTAGAAAAGAAAACAGACCTTGCATCACACGGTCTACCCGAACAAAGTTCATGACTCTCATCTTGCATGTATTCATGCTGCCACCAAGAACAGATTTTGACAATGCTTTTTCCTCGTCTTTGAAGTCCTCGTTGTTGGACAAGTTCGAAAAACAAACCATCAGAGACTGTTGAGCGTATGAGCGAGGTCTTCGAGAGTACTCATCCACCTTATGCTTTTTGCAGTTTAGTTGGTACCTAGAAATACAAACAAAAAAACTGAATCAATTAACAGGGAAAAAAATCTATGACATACATCATCAGAAGCTTGATCATGCACCAACAGACATAAATTGACTTGTATAATAAATGCAATGATATAAGGAGACATGGACAATGCCGACAATGCTCTTCTGATAAGCCAAAATCATAAAAAGGCTATAATTTCTATTACTTGTTTCACAGCTTTAGCTGTTGTATAATTCAACGAAAACCACTAACCATATGATGAAGAATAACCTAAAAAAAGAAACAGGTTTCATAAAATGAATACCTTGCAGCAACTCGTTCAATCTTTGAAAATCTGTCGAGGATTGCTTGATCACCCAAAGCTTGGGTTCCTACTGAGGGGCTCCTAGCATTAACTGGGACACTCATTGTATTGACGCTAACAGGAGAACCAACACTGCTCATCACTTGTGTCTTAGGAAGAGAATTTGTCCTCCGTTTGGCAGCCATCTGTTGTTGTTGCCTTTGCTGCATCGCATCATTAGCACTAGAACCCACTGACTGAGTGGCACCAATAGTAGGGATAGAAGTAACAGCCTTGTCCTTTTGAGCTGCTGCGACTGCTCCATAGTGGGTCCCCATCGAACCACCAGAAAACTCGCCAGACTTCGATGAAAGTGGGGACTGTGGTGGGGCACCAGCTGATAAACGCGGACTTTGAGCCGTTATCCTTCTGCTGAACTGTTCTTCTTTTCTCGGGTCTTTTTCAATCTGTTGACCAGGATTAACATTCCAGGATGGTTGAGGGAAATTTGATCTCATGAATCCATTATGGGGCACCCTTGACTGAATACGCGGATCGAAATCAGTTGCATCACTTCCTACCCCCGGCATACTGGTTCTTATATTACTATCAGCTTTACCAGTCTCGAATGGCTCCTCTTTTGAAGTGAATCGCATTGGCCCCTGTTGTGAAGCTGGAAATTGCATGGGACCACCTTCCTGATTAATAACCCCTTCAATTTGCTGCGGTGAAAACCTCTGAATACTTGCATTTGGATATTGAATATTTCTGCCTGGCATGTCTTGCTGTTGTAAAAGGGTATTTTTCCAGTTTGTATCGGTTCCATGAAGGCTATCCATGCGTTGCCCTAACTGTTGCTGTGGAACCCCATCAGGATCCATGTGTGAAACTCTTGTTCGCTTATTCAAACCAGGCATAGAAGACATTTGTCCTTCTTGACTTTCTCTCTTTCTATGGAAAGATGCACCGGGGTTCATACTATCAGAGCTATAAGACAACATCGCATCTAGTCCTCCAGGCGATGCTCCAGAGACACTAACAGAATTTTGTCCTTGATCCTGCATGTTTCTTATATTTCCAGTTCCCATGTACCTTTGTTGCTGAGGAGGTACTAAGGGTAGTGAGGAATTTGACGCATCTTGAAATGTTTGAGTTCTCAATCCCGCCAGCATATTAGTACCAGGATTTTGAATAGCCTGGTTGTTATGGGTTTGCTGCATTAACAAATGTGCCGGCATATTTCCTCGCTCTGAACCTTCAGGAAGCCGATCAATGCAAACCTTTTTCCCATGAATCTTGTTCTGAGACATAACTGTCACTTCTGTCAATTGTCTTAATCTTTTTCTCCGCAGAGTAGAAAGAGACAAATTGAGCTGTGGAGTAGAAACGAACTCGTGTTAGACTTTTTGAAAGCAACTGAGAAGAGAAAGCACAAGTAGTCCTCTTTAAAGAAATATTACCTTAGTGGAGACAGGGTTTTTACTCAGCCTATCAAGTCTGGGTGCAGGATCCAGACAGAGTTCAGGTTGTAAGGCTTTTACTATTCTGGATTCCACTTCCTACAGTTAATGTAAGGATCAGTACAGCAGATAATAGTTTCTGGTGTGAAATATAACACCTACAATTAAAACCACGATTACCATGAGATCACCGTATGTCCATGAGTTGTCTGACATTGACGGAATATCTTTAACCACATTCTCAAGTGACATCTTAAGGCTTAATTTATTTATCACAGGAGAGACTTGCTCTGGGGTATGTTTGCGATAGTCATGCACCTACAACAGCATACCAAAATGTTAAGAAAACAAAGGTTTTTTCGTAAGATGATTTTGAGCAATCAGTTAGAGGAATAATACTCCTATTAAACCATTGTGTTTCAGAAACTCACGGTAAACATAACACGACGACACATGATAAAAAATGGAAAGAAGAAGGTATATATGAGTCCGGAAGTCAAACACATGCAGTTCACATCACAACGTGAATCGTCCTTTTGTTCTTTTGAGTGGTTAAGATATGTAACTTGCAGAGGTTTTGGCGAATATTTAAAAAGTTTGGACAGTTTCCAAAGAACTTATGGAAGGTAACAAAGGTACTAGAACTATGGGGAATTTTTTTTTCTTAGTTTTTGGAACAACCATTTTGGACTGCTAGTTTCCTTTGACTAGATGGAAAGTTGTATTCAAATAAATTACTCCAGATAACTCACCTCGCATACGACCACGCCATCCACAAATTTGCAAGGTATATCTTCTAGAATATCCCCAGGAAGTCTACCTGCCTCAATAGCCTATAAAGCATTCAGAGGAATTAAAAATAATTTTTCAGCGGAACTAAAAAATGAGTTAATGAAACTTGAGCAACTAGTGGAGTGTAGTCAAATGATTAATTATGGTTGAATGAGGTAAAAAAATTAAACATTGTCTTCATATATACTAAATTTACTACCGAAGATTACATACTCACTGTTATAAGATACCAACGGTTACCATTCAGAAAATAGTTTCTTCTTTTGATAAAAACAAAATAAATTCGTGAAATCAGAATGCCATAACAAATTTTTAGAGCAAAAATGGTAACCAACAACTACGAATACAGATCTAACGGCTCTCGTTAATAATACAATGTCATAACTTACTTTTCAGGCACTTCAAATTCATTTGCGAAAACTGTGGTTATATTTTTGGGTTGGGCAACATAAGACGGTTATCCTAATCTATTTTTCCTCCAGTGAAATACTTACCGAAAGCAGTCTCTCTGCCGCCCTATCATACGGAAGTAAGACCTTCGGAACATCTTGAAAAGATGCCTGTTGCAAAGCGTGGTTCTAAAAAATTAACAATCATTATATGCAACGGGTTTAAAATCAAACACAAGAAACTACAAGATAAAGGGTGCATGAACTCATGAAGTTCTACACTACATACCTCAGAGGGTTTTCCTACAGAGTACCCATTCGGATAAAGGCTCAACACGAAGGAAACTTCATGCTCTGCAGACAAAAACCAATTGAATTCAATTCTAACATAGTTCGAATCAACCGAAATCACGAGCTATCGAAATGGTTGAGATACTAAACCTGGAGATATCTCAGGTAAAGATGAAACATCACCACCTTGGCTTTCAACATTAGCCTGAATCAACACACAAACAAATTTCAGCAATCTAGTAAACAAACCAACATAGTACAACTCTTTTTTCGCGTCGATCCATCATTCACAATGAAGTAAGAACATCAACTCACAGCCGAATTTCTCAAATCGGATTTCTTTAAAACACTGAAATTTAGAAACTTTCTCTAAGTACATACCTTTGTTATCCCCGGTAAAACGATTCCTTTCGAATTCAGATGTTCCGAAGGAGAATCAGGAGTAGCTGATTCAGTAGAAATCCTTGGACGAAACTTTCTACCAACCTTCGAAATCTTGAAAGTGACACCCATGAATCCTCTCTCGCTCTCTCTCTCTCTCTCGAGATCAAGCTAAGCTCGTGTATTTACTGCCGGAGAACAACAAACGATGAAATTGAGAATCGAAGAATTTAATGGAAGCTAAGAAGAATTTCACAACAAGTGAAGGCGAAATTGAAACCTTTATGAGCTCGTTCCGATCATGGACAAAGCGAGAGAAATCGAAATTGGTAAATTCATGGACACTCGAGTTCGGAACACAGGTTGGAGAATTTGAAGAAGATGAATGAGATCGAGAGAGAGAGAGAGAGAGAGAGTAAGAAATAATCAAATCATTTAGGGTTCTAAGTTGTTTAATGTCAGAGAGAGAGAGAGAGAGAGAGAGAGAGAGATCTTTTGTTTCCAAGTCTATGCACACTTGGAGGTCGGATTACGTAAAATCAAACCGGAAAACTAAACCAGTGATTATTATTGGTTAAGCTCGGATTACGTAAAATCAAACCGGAAAACTAAACCAGTGATTATTATTGGTTAAGCTCGATTTGATAAAACAGTAAACCCGAATTATTTATAGGGATGGATCAATAAACCAAAAAAATAGAATTGAAAGTATGACCACGGTTACGGTTACTACGGTTAAAATTGATTAATCACCGGTTACGGTTAGAAAAATTATTTAATTTTAATTTTAACCATTTAATATATGATTAAAACGTTTGCGGTTAAATACGGTTACGGTTAAGTTACGGTTACGGTTATTATAATTAAGATAAGGTTAAATTTTTTAATTATTATTATATTTAAAAAATATTTTGATAAGATAAATAATAAATAACTATTATAATAAATAATTATATTTTGAAATTTAAATGTTAAATCCAAAAACAACATTTTTATCTTACTTTTTTACGCTAAAAAGAATTAGAATTTTTGTTAAGATTTGTTGGTTTGTTTTGGTTAAATCTAACCAAATCGAACTTATTCATATTTTCATAGTTTTGATGATAAAGTGTGATATACAATTGCATCATCAAAGGTTTTTACATATTATTATTAATGCGGTCATGTAAAATATGTGTGTGTATATATATATGTAATTTTTTAAAAAAACGGTTACGGTTATAATTTTATGGTTGAATCTCATGGTTAACCGACGATTTAAATGCAGTTATGGTTAACTAACGGTTACGGTTAAAATTTTCCTTTAACCATAACTAATATATTTTTACGGTTACGGTCCGAAATATGGTTACGGCTTTGGTTTTGACAATGCCTAATGAAGGTTCCAACCCAATCGGCTAATCATGAAAATTCAAATGATTTTTTTTGTAAAATATTTTAGCTAACTGAACATTTGTAATCTAGTTAACATTCCAACCCTATTTTATCTTCAAAATTATACCAAAATCTTTTTTTTTTACGAAATTTCAGAAGTTTTTCGTAAAAAGTGTATTACAAAAATTTTAATCTTAACCATTTAATATACGGTTAAAACATTTGCGGTTAAATACGGTTATACGGTTATGGTTATTTGATAATTAAGATACGATTAAATTTTTTAATTATTATTATATTTAAAAAATATTTTTATAAGATAAATAATAATAATTATTATAATAAATAATTATGTTTTGAAATTTAAATGTTAAATCCAAGGAAAACATTTTTATCTTACTTTTTTACACTAAAAAAAAGTTAGAATTCTTGTTAAGATTTGTTGGTTTGGTTTTGGTTAAACCCAACCAAATCGAACATATTCATATATTTTCATAGTTTTCATGATAAAATGTGATATACAATTGCATCATCAAAGGTTTTACATATTATTATTAATATGGTCATGTAAAATATGTGTATATATATAATTCTTTTTAAAAACGGTTACAGTTATAATTTTATGGTTGAATTTCATGGTTAACCGACGGCTTAAATGCGATTATGGTTAACTAACGGTTACAGTTAAAATTTTCCTTTAACCATAACTAATATATTTTTACGGTTAACGGTTACGGTTGTAACCGTTTCATACGGTTACGGTCCGAAATATGGTTACGGTTTGGTTTTGGCCATGCCTAATGAAAATTCCAACCCAATCGGCTAATCATGAAAATTCAAATGATTTTTTTTTTGTAAAATATTTCAGATATCTGAACATTTGTTCTGTAGTTAACATTTCAACCCTATTTTATCTTCAAAACTACACTAATATCTTTTATTTTTTACGAAATTTCAGAAGTTTTCGTGAAAAATGTATTACAAAAAAGATTGGTAGTGGTATAACGGTAAAAATTTTAAATCATGAAATTCCAATAAAGATTCTAAAATAAAATATATTCATTTATACATAAAATATATATTTTACAAAAAAATGCAAAATTATTTTTTGTATGTACTTCTCCATTTAAAGAATATTTCATATTTGCTGGAAAAAAAAGAATATTCCATATTTAGTTACTAAAGTTTTTATTTAAACATGAAAACTTACATATAATTATTTTTATTTACTATAGATTTTAAGTTAATTTTCATTTATAATATATTTAATTTTTTATAAGTATATAGAATTCAAATAAATTTTTCACTTTTTAATAATGATGTGGACCAATTAAATTTAGTTTTTAATTTTTTTAACAATGATCGAATAACACATAGTTTTTTAAATATATTTTTTTGTCAATTTTTATAGTATAAACTTTGCTTGGGATTGGACCTTGGGTCATTTGTAGAAATCATATTGTATTCTTTACCCAATGGGCTAAAATGAATGAGTCACGTTGTTGGCAAAGAAAAGAGATAAGGGCAATAAAGTCTTTAGACATTTATGGTTTTACTTCATAAATTTGCCATCTCCTTCTCAGTTTCTTCAGTCTCTCTTGTGATTTTGACATAGCAGAAGCTAATCTCGGCGATTAGGTTTCCCAGAGAAGAAGAAGACGAGAAAGAGAATGGCGACTAATGGATCTGCAAGCTCAGGGCAACTTTCTCAGAAGGAAGCTGATATCAAGATGATGTGTGCTGCTGAAGTTCACCTTGGTACCAAAAATTGCAATTATCAAATGGAGCGTTACGTCTTCAAGAGACGCAACGATGGTAAACATTCTCCTGAGATGCTTTTGTTGTTTCGTTTTACAGATGATTAGTGCGTTGTGAACTCTGTGTTCGTATGGTGGATTTGTTGTTGTTTTTTTGTGTTTTGATTCCTGTAGCTTTCTCGATTTGCTGTTTTTTTTGTATGTTCTTTGTTGTTCTTGTTTACAGGATTTGTTTTGGTGTATGTGAAGAAAGAATAGACTCTGTTTTCATTTGGTTTTGCTTTGATCATAAGCTTGTTAATGGTGGAGATTGTGCTAATGGAAGCTATACCTCTTTTGTTTTCTTCATCTTTAATCAATTTTGTGTTTGAGTGTATGGGAGCAATTGTTTGTTTTTTGTTAAGCCTTTTGATGTTCTTACGTATGTTTCATTGAAACACTTTCTTTATTTTCTGCTTAGGTATCTACATCTTCAATCTCGGCAAAACATGGGAGAAGCTTCAGATGGCAGCTCGTGTTATCGTTGCGATTGAGAATCCGAAAGACATCATTGTTCAGTCAGCTAGACCCTATGGTCAGAGAGCTGTCTTGAAGTTTGCTCAGTACACAGGAGCCAATGCCATTGCTGGAAGACACACTCCTGGTACTTTTACTAATCAGATGCAAACCTCGTTCAGCGAGCCCAGACTGCTGATTCTTACAGACCCGAGAACTGACCACCAGGTAAAGTCTTTTATAAAGTTCATATAGTTTGATAAAAAGGTCCTTTTCCTATTATTACTGATTGTTATATCTTGTGTGTTGTTGCAGCCCATCAAGGAAGGTGCTTTGGGAAACATTCCCATCATTGCTTTCTGTGACACAGACTCTCCCATGAGATTTGTGGACATCGGTATCCCAGCCAACAACAAGGGGAAGCACAGTATCGGTTGTCTGTTCTGGCTTCTTGCTCGCATGGTCCTTCAAATGCGTGGAACTATCCGCCCTGCACAGAAGTGGGATGTCATGGTAAGAAGGAATATCATTTTTAAATCTCTTCATTCTTGGTGATTATTACACATTGTTTAGTATTGAACTGTTTGTATTTGGTCTGTGACTTTATTCATATGCTCTGATGTACAGGTTGATCTGTTCTTCTACAGGGAGCCCGAGGAGGCCAAGCCAGAGGATGAGGAAGAAACTGCCCCTCAGGCAGACTTTTTAACTGCTCCTGAATATGGAATGGGTGGTGGAGACCAATGGACTACTGCTGCAATCCCTGATGCCGCATGGCCAGGAGAAGCCCAGCAGCCAATCGCTGCGGCTCCTGCATCTGCATCTTGGACCGATTCAGGCGGTTAGTTTTTTCGTCAGATATAACCCGAAACCCTATTCCGCAATCTTGATTTAATGGTTTGTTCTTATTGATTCTTGCAATAGCAGCTGCTCCAGTCGTAGATGGTGGATGGGATGCGGCCGTGCCGCCACCAACAAATGTTCCAGCTTCCGGTTGGGAATAAAGTTGATAGCCTTTACAATGGCTTATGGTTATAGAGACATGTTTTTTAATTTTGTTTTGTTACTCTTGGGATTGAAGAGTTGTTGAACCATAACTGTTTTTCTTCTCACTTGTTTCTCTCAAGACACTTAGAATATCATGCGTTGCACTTTTTTTTTGTTTTGAATGAAATTTCTACTATATTTTAGCTCTTATGTTTCCCACTTATATGATTGAGCTTCTGGTTCTATACAACTATTCTCTTTGTTTCGCGAAAACAGTTACAAAGACACTTCCCCGAGGTGATCAGTTGGTTGAAAATGTCGATGGGTAATGTAATGGGTTGGAGGTCGCGCCGTTCCAAGGTTCAAACTCTTTTGGAAGCCAAAGCTGAAGTTTTTAGATGGATCATTCTCTTGTGTGCAAATTTTGGTTACAATATTGTTGTTTTCTTGATTCCAAGTTCTTGGTTCAAAAGATTCAATTATTTTGAAGTCTGGCCTTTTTATTTAACATATACACCAATGCGCGTCAGTTACTTATGGATGTTGGCATTTCTCTCGATGGTGCAGGAAAGCTACTTGTGCTCCTTAGAGAGATGGGAGAAAACTAATGGGAACACTTGGTTCATTTGATCAATTCGGTATTCACTTATTCAGTCTCCTACACTTATGATATTGTTAGTGGGAGGGATGTTGAAAAGTATGCTTTATCCTCTGTAAATACATAGCCAATGCGGTTCTAGAAGGGGCATGCGAGAGGGTAATTGTTGGGTGAGCAATACTGCGACATTCCTTTTAGGCCTCTATGTAATCCGTGGAGAGAATGTTGTTCTTATTGGTGAGCTGGTAAGTCGCCTCCGTGTTCATTTGCTTCCTCCACATATGATCCGTGTCTCAGAGACAGAGATTAAAAGGGTAAGGGCATCATCACATAACAGATTCTAACTAACTCCCACACATAAGTTACACACTGATTTGCAAATATTATTCCTTTTGTGATGTCGTATCTCGTATGGTTGCTCTGATGATATTGGGGAATATGTGTTGTTGTAAGCACAGAAAGTGGAGAGAGAAGCGAGTGAGCTGAGAGGGACAATGAGGAAGAGAATGGAGTTTCTTGACTTGGACTAAGATGGATTTGTGTTTTGAAGTTTTGAAGAAAAGATTGCGATCATTGTCTCACACTTTGCAAATAATGGCCGATGCTCAAAGGACATATAAGTATACAAACAACATCAGACTTTGCAAATTGTGGAATTGATAAGGTAAATATTGGTTTTGTGATCAATCTAAGACTTTGGTTATAACAAAGAGAGTATACATATGGGCACAAACAAACAAACAACAACAACAACAATTACGTTTGCTTGGAGACTATTCCATCAACGGTACATGGCTCGCTTCTCCAAGGATTCAAGAAGGCTTATATATATATTTTTGACATTGACTTAAGAGAAAGAACCACAATTCAAAACACTCACTACACACAAGCAGAAGAACAAAAACTCATGTCATATGTACAATAAAACAGTTTAGGACCAAAGATCTATGTCATAGCATCCATCAAAGAGACTGCTCAAAGATGTCGAGGAACCACACTTCCCTCCCTCCATAAACGGTATCTGAAAGAAACACTCAGTCTGGTTCTCGAAAGCTAGTAGCTCTTCCGAAAGCTGAACATTCACATTAGCTTCACCATCAGAACTTTTCGGTTTCTTCTTCGCATCGTCCATGATGACATCTTCAAGCCACTGCGTATCAATCTGGAACGTATCCGCATCGTTTTCCTCCCACAGGAAATCAAGACAGCTAACACTAGGCACCGAACTAGCCATTGTCGATCCAAGCTGTTGCTGATCAAGACAGCTAGCCACTACCGATCCAAGTTGTTGCTTATCAGCCTCATGCTTCTCTTCTTTCGTTTGCTCGGTCTTAGCTCGAAGTTGCAGTGTCGAGGCTTTACGCTTTCTAGAGGAAGACGACGACAATGAAGAAGATTCGTTTGGGAAATTGAGCTTGGCTTTAGCTCCTCTGATTCTCTTAGCTTCAAGATCATAAGCTCTTGCAGCTTCTTCTGCAGTGTTGAAAGTTCCGAGCCAAACTCGAACTCCTTTGATTGGATCACGAATCTCAGCCGCCCATCTTCCCCATGGACGTTTCCTGATTCCTCTATACCCACTACACTTCATCTTCTTCTTCTTCTTCACCATGCTCGAAGCTGAGCCTAACCATGGATCAAAAATCACATTTCTCACAACTTTGAGACATAGAATCAAGCTATGAACAAACCCTAACAAACAATAATCGAAAATCACTCATCAACAACAGTCTTAGAAACCGTTCGATTTCGAAGTCCTTACCAGAAGATTTGCGATTTGATGAGAAGGCAAACGGCTTGGCCGTAGAGAATCCGCCGATTTCATCATTCTCCGATTCAAATTCATCGAAATCGTCGAATGTAAAGTCGACGCCGTCATCAAATCTCCAGGAAGACTTCTTTGCTCTCCGGTCGGCTGTCGTCAATCTACCGGATCGCGGCGGCGTTATGTAATCGGAAATTACAGCTCCTCCGCACATTTTCTTCAGAACTAAACGATGGAGCTAGATAAAGAACTCAAAAGTTTGGGCTCGAAATTAAACTTTCTGGTTTTTGAAGGTGGTTTTGTATAATTAAACGAAGGTGTAAATAGAAGAACTAAAAAGTTTTGGGTTCAAAGTGAAAATACTCAGTTTTTGTTGTGTTTTTTTTTAAAAAATTTTTTGCTTCGTAACACACTCTTATATGCAAAACGACTACGCGTATTCCTTAAAACGACAACTTGGTCAAGTGGCATTTGTAATTTTACAGTTTTACCCTTTATGTAGGTCCTTTGTAAAATTTTTAAAATATTTGTAGGAATAATCTTCATTTAGCTGAGTATTCGATCTTATCTTAAAATCATATCTTACATTAATGAATCGTATATTAGAGCTTTTTTTTGTTCGTGAGTGTATATTTGAGTTTTAATGACGATGATTTCTATCTACCAAATTTAATGCATCATAAAATATTTGTAATCCATTTGTTATACTCTCTCCGTTTTATAATAATTAAAGTTTTGAAGGATCATTTTTGTTTTAAAATAGTTGATGTTTTCAGTTTTCTATGTAAAAATTTAATGTTGTTTGACATTTACGACCAATTATATAATGCATTTTTTTATTGGTCGAATTGGTTTTATTTAATGATGTTTTTATGTAAACGTGATTAATTTTATAAAAATTTGTGTTTTCTTAATCTGTGTATATTAATTTTAAATATCAATTAAAACGAAATGTAATTTTGATCTAATTTGATTTAACCCCAAAAAAAATGACCTAATTTGAAGTCAAAATTCTAAGTTTTCTCTTCTAGTGCAACATTTTTAAAGTCGTTCGTTTTTAATTCTTTTTTTTTTGTAAAACTGTTGTTCTAAAGCTTCCAAGGTAATAAAAATTTTGGTAGTCAAAAATAAAAGGACAGACATATATAATCGCTGCATCAACAACGTAAAATCTACATTTTAAAAATTCAAAACATATAAAAAATATATGTATATTTTATTTTAAATACCACTAAAACAAATTTTTGTTCTAGATAGGATTTGTTTTCAAAATTAACAGTAAATTTTTTCCCCAATAATACACAAACACTTAAAAGAAGTTTTAGGATTTAATTTAAACTAGGTGATCGTATCCGCGCTCTCACGGACTATAAATCTATTTTTATATTTTATCAACTTTTTGCTATAACGATTACGTTCTTATAATATAGTTCTTGTATGTTATAAAATATGTTATCTAAGCAGATTAATGTTTTAGTAACTAATCAATCTTGATCACTTAATCAATTAGTTTTTTTGAATGATAATATTTAATTTATTTAGTCACATTTATATATCATTATGTCTAAAATAGATTTTACTACGCTTTGTTTTTTTAGTAAATATGTTAATAAAAAATTCATATTTTTCAAAATAAATTAATGAGTTACAAAATATATTTGACTAAAGAAAATTCGATGCACTGTTAGTCAATCTATTGGATTCCAATAAATTTAACCATTTTTTGGGATTTAAAATTTTCTCAAAAAAATATTAGTAAACTAAATCTATATGTAACATGCTTATAATAAAATAAGTTAATAATAATAAAAAAATATTATGCAATTATAAAATTATGCTTTTATTTTCAGGGAAAATATAATACCACAAAAACAATATTAATTATATGACCACTCTAATCGTCAATAGAAGGAAGAATCAATGTGTTTAAGATTCCTTAAACTATATGATTTGTCTTTAGATAAAATTTGTGTTTTGAGATTAATTTGATTATATGACACATCATAATTTTTTAAAGACATGACGTCTTTTAAAGCGAAAATGTCATCATTTTTTGTGTGAAATTGAATGAGGTGCTGACAAATCAGATTTTTAACTAAAAAGACTTCGCAAATAATAGTAAGGGGATTTTTAACTTTTGGATTATGACCAAAAAAAAAGTTTTGGATTTGGGTTTTGTATTTTAGTTTTAGATTTTAGAGTTGGATAATTTTGTGGAATAATAGGTGGGGAGTGATTATTAAGGATATAACTATCTATATTTTTTCATTAAAATATTAAACAAACTTCAAGTGTAATTTATCAATTATTTCCCTTTGCCCTACCAAATTTCAAATGGCTGTATAGATTTATATATATATATATATATATTGAAAAATTGTAAATACACGAAAAAGTAGATTTATTTTTCTATCTAACGTATTTTGAATTTTTCGAAACAAGTAAATATTTTGCAAATAGTCAGAAATTATTATAACGAATAAGTAGACAGTCTAAAAACCTATTTTTATATAGTTCGTCTATGTATCTTAAAAACTTAACTTTCATATAAGTGAACAGAAATAAATTAAAAATTGAAAGTGACTACTATATAAGTAAATGAATGCGAAACTTAAACAATTTCTAAAACATATAATCAACTAAAAAGGTAGAAAAATATGTTTTAATTAAAACAATAAATAGAATTACTATTTGAGATAGTATAACCAGTACAACACCAGACTATTTCTAAATATTCTGTCTATTTTCGTGTGTCTACGGATTTCACAAATAATCATACATAAAGGGGGTAACGTAATTGGGATTCACGACTTTATTTGGTAATATTAAAAGTATCACATAACAAAGTTTTGCGAATTAGTAGTTTTTAAAAATTGAAAAGAAAAAAAAATTGTGCTATGCAACAAATAGAGAGTCTATTTGTTGCAGACGAACTATGTACCCATAAGAGCAAAAACGTCATTGATACAAAAAATACAAAGAATTCTTTTTGTTGATGGCTAGTTTATTAATTAATGGGTGACTTATGAATATTGGGCCTAATTATCTTTTAGAGTTTCGGGTTTGGCTTTTGGATTTAAATTTAGTTTTGAAAGTTCAAGCTTAGTTTTACCTTTGTTAGAGCATCTCCAATGGAGGATCTTAAAGGTTTCTTAGCACAATATCTTAGGAAAAATAATAATAAAAATATAGTAATAGTTAAGAAATGGTTTCTAAAACATCCTAATTAAGAACCCATTCTCCATGGATTGCTTGCACTGTACGTGAGCCCAACCGCCACGTGGCGGCCCGCAATTGGTGCATTTACTTATTTATTTATTTTTTCAAAATCTGACAAAAAAATAATATAAAAAGAAAATTTAGAACCCTTTTAAGGGGTTCACCATTGTAGATGGTCTTATATTTAGATAAATGATTTCTAGTTGATCAAGAAAACGATTTCTTATTGTATTTTTTAAATAAATTTAACAGTGGTATTTTGGGAATAAAATGTAGACAAATTATATTTTTGAGCGTGTATATATATATTTCGCCTTTTACCAACTTAAGCATAATGAGAACATGCAAAAGGGGTATGTAATTAACATACAACCTAGCTAATTAATTAACATACAACTTAATTAACATACAATTATATAGCTGTTAATTACAACTTGATATATAGTATGTAACAAGTAAAAAAAATATTAATTATGATGTAATAGTAGTTTTCAACCTAGCTATGTATAGGGGTATGTTGTTGTTAGCTTTGGCATTTAATTAATTTTGAAACCAAAGGTAATCTATAATACTGACTAATTAACCCATGGTTTTCTCCACTAAACATTTTTAAAATCCAAATTAATACTATATCTATCAAACTTGCTTTGAATCTTTGTCAAGATGCTATATAACAAACATATTGCACGGTTAATTAATGACTAATTAATATAATGGAACACTAATTAAAACTGAATTATATGCATCACTATGGTCACAAAATAACAATAGTTGTGGGAAGGTTTCATATATATGGCAATAATCCCTTTGTAATTTCTATGCATGTCGACCTTGACACATGTTAGATAAAACATACGTTTTGGTTTTCGAAAGTTTTTGAAATCATATGCATAGATCGACTAACTTCTTTAAATTTCAGAACTACTAGTATATCCCTAATATAATTTTCTTTGAAAATAAACATTGGTATATATGCATATTTTGATTGATTACCTAATAATCACTTCTTTTTTTTAATTCATATGCATAGATTGACTAACTTCTTCAAATTTCAGAACTAGTTTGTCCTTAATATAGTTTTCTTTGAAAATAAACATTGGCATATATGCATATATTTGATTGATTACCTTATAATCACTTTTTATCGTATGTATTATTACAACAATAAATTGCGCATTTTCGGAAATCAATCCTCTGACTTTCTGATGTACCAGGAGGGTTTACACACATTATAATCACTATTAGTTTTCTTTAATAAGCAACTAATATAGAAATTGTATATCTCGTAAATCAGGGGAACAATATCACTAAACTTAGATTTTTTTTAAAAGTTAACTTTGGTCTTTATGGAATGATTCCAAAAATGAGTTTAAATTATTGAGACGTGCATTTAATACTAAAATTACCATATATTATGAAGAAGCAAATTATTCCATATTTACTTCAAAACTATGTATATATATAAATATAAATCAGAATATTTCTCAAACAAAACTCTCATAATCATCTCTCTAATTCTTGTCGTCAATATGGAGGACGGAGAAGCTTCATCGACAACTTGCTTGCCTCTCACGGAACAGAACCCTCTTCAAAACCCTAACTTGCAGGTCAAACAACAAAAAGAAACTAAACCACAAAACCCTAAAACTACTAAAGGTCGTCAGAAGATAGAGATCAAAGAAATCAAAGAGGAGAATCGAAGACAAGTAACGTTTTCGAAACGCCGAACCGGACTTTTCAAAAAAGCGGCTGAATTAAGCGTTCTAAGCGGCGCGCAGATCGGTATAATAACGTTTTCGCGTCGCGGTAGGATCTACTCGTTTGGTAACGTTGACACACTCACGGAAAAGTACTTGCGTAAGACTCCGGTGATGCTGAGGTCACATCCCGACGTGGCGGCCGAAGGCGGCGACGGTATGATGTGGTGGGAGAGAGCGGTGGAGAGTGTGCCGGAGGAGGAGATGGAAGAGTACATGAAAGGCTTGAGTGGTTTAAGAGAAAATTTGTGGAGGAGGATATGTGAGATGGGTGGTGATCGGACGGTGGAGATGAATGTTCCGATGTTTTCGCATCCGACGGCTCCGATTGATTTGCAATCGACGGATGAAAATCTGACGGCTATGAGTTATTATCAACAAGGTCATGAAGGTAACAATGGATATATAGAGAATGCGATTCCGTTTCTGTCTCAGAACCGTACGTAGACATTATGAAGTGTTTTCTTTTATTAGACTATGGTGTAACATATATATATGTTTATCTAAATTATTTAAATTCGTTTTTACTTAATTAACTACTCATATTATTATGGTTTCAAGTTTTTTTTTTACAGTCACACATTAATTAGAACGCCATTCCATTGCTGGTAATCCAATTAGGAGGCTTTGTGTCTACAAATGTTAAATACTGCAAATTCTTCGTGCGGGGAATATTATGGTTTTAAGTTTAAGATTGATATAATGAGATATAAAGATTTTTGGTGTTAACGTTAAGCTAATCGGATAAACTCAATTACTACCAAAAACGTCAATCATAGCTACGGATTAAGTAACTATAATTTCCATTGTTATTTTATTTATCGCAAAATTTTGCTAGGAATTGTTATGGTTGTAAGCTATGGTAGATGTTTTTTTATCTTTCATTTTGTAATTTGCAGGTCGGTTTTCAAATCAATAATAAAATGTTCTCGGCTTTAAAAGAAATTTTTTTTGTCGTTAGCTCGTATAAATTAGAATTTACACACACTTGGACATAAAAATTGGTAACCTCATCTTCCAAACCAATCAAAGTGTAACTTGAACGCCTATAAGTCAAACAAGGAGTGTGGTTGCAGCATTAGTTGGCTTATAGAGATGGCGCGGTAGAGGGGAGACAAGGTTATCGACTTTCGGAGGAGGCAGGGTTATCGACTTTCACTTCGCCGAGGGATGTTTTTAAAATGTCGTTTTTCTTTAGAAACGGAAAAGAAGTTGGATGCCGAACTTTGGTATTATATAGTACAAAGCTTAAGAAATATTACAACGCATGTCTCCTATTTATTTTTCTAAACATAACTCTTTGCTATTTACTTATTCATTCAACCCTTTATTTATCTCTTCACTCACACTCACAGTTTCAAAACGTTCCAAGAATAGTTCCGGCCTTATCTCACTTCCGATCACCGCCCCGGTAAGCAAATATGGTAGTCGATCTAATAGCAAAAACTAGTCTTCAAACACTCACTAATCACTTCTAGTGATGATTTTTATGCATATTAATATATATATAAAGACATCATCAATGTATAATTGAACATGCTCATTAGAATTGAACAAATTCCAATTGTGGATCCATCGTTTAAACCCCAAGACTAAGGATGATGGACATGTTAGTCTTCTAGTTAAAGAATATCATGTCCTTCAATAGATGCTAGAACTATAACATTTGAAGCTAACGTTGTCTATCCAAAAATCAAATACTAGTTACCAATAATTTCAATCAAAACAAATCTAATCCCAAAACCAAAGTCTAAGGATCAACACATGAACTTTGATTATCATTAAAGAAACAAAATTTAAGTTTCCACTTAATATAAGTTATTAAATTAGGAGTTGTAGTTAGAGATATAGTTGAATAAGCTCATCGCTAACTACAGAGGGAGAGAGAACACCAAGATCCGTGAAGAGGAGGGTTAGGTACTGAGGCGGAGTATAGTCTCGAGCTGACCTCTCAACTTCCACATTTGCCAGAGTCTTTACTCCAAACTCGATCGGTCTTAGAGCCGGTGCCATGTCCTTCTGATCTAATGGGTAAAGCCTAGCGAACTGCAAATTCAACAACGCCATATCATTAACCTCTCTCTCTCTCTCTCTCTCTCTCTCTCTCTATCTCCCTCTTGGATCTTATAAAACCGTTTCGGTTACCTTGTAACTCTCGGCAGCAACATAAACCGGTTTGTTCATGCTGTGTGCAACGAGAGCAATCTGGTAAGTTCCCATCATGTTGATGATACCGCCACTTTCTACAACTCCATCTGCCCCGACAAACACCATGTCCACCTCGTCCATGCTGTACGCCACAGCTGAATCAAGAAGCAGTTTCACCGGGATATCGAGCTTCGATAGCTCATTCGATAACAAAACTCCTGTTCCATCCGGCCTCCCCTCTGTAATTTTTCAACAAAAAGGGTTGAGTGAGAGGCTACCAATACTACAAAACTGTAAATATCGCAAGCACCATAATGCCTCAGAACAATGTGTAAACATTAGGAATCAACAAATTAAGCGGCTACGACCCAAGTTCCATATAAGCTAAACGAAAATAGCGGATAAACAATATCAGACAAGCGAAACAGAGCGTACAGTTTCTACATTGTCTAACCCAAGCAGCTACAACTCAAGTTCCTCTATAAGCTAAACGAAAATAGCGGATAAACAATATCAGACTGGTGAAATACAACGCACAGATTACTAGATTTATACATTGAGAGAGATATGAAGGGTGTATTCGAAAAGCGAACCTGTGCAGAGAACACGAAAGAGCTTATTGTTTTGCGCAGCTGTCTTAAGTATTTCAAGAACAACTCTAGAGAGTCCATGAACCAATATCGTACAACCATCGAATATGAAATCTTGACTAAGCATTGCGATAATCTTACGAGCCTGCAGAAACACATACAAACATTTCTACAATCTTCTTCTTCATCTATAAAAAAATGGGTTCTGATCTAATCTACTTCACTGATTAAGCACAAGGAGGGTTCATAAAAAGGAAGTACCTTGCAAGAGATTTCACCAAATTTCTCAGCACGTTCAAGAAGACGAGACTTAGCTGAATTGAAATCTTCATATTCTAATGCAGATGTTCTCGTGACATATCTTATGAAAAGATCGCATCCAGCTGTTAACGAGATCGATGTTTTGTCCCATGACTATCAACAAAAATCGAATCGAAGATTAGGAATTAGAGAAACCCAATGAATCAACATCGAAGATTTTCAAAAAAATCTCATCACCTTGAGTGTATCTGAAGCTTTCTTAAGCTCAATTTCAAGCTCCATCATGGTGTTAGCTTCGCTCGCGCGAATAACAGAAGCAAGAGCTCGAATAGCAGCGACGGCCTCCGCTAGATCCGGTTGCTTTCTCCAGCTATTGAACTCTTCGATTACATTAAACGACTTCTCAATCCCGAAATCGTTTACGGCTGAGTCAGGGTGGTGATCGGAGCTCACGGCGGCTTGAGCTTGGGCTAGCCAGTCGCTTGTGATGACACCGTGATGCGCCGCTCGGGTTTGATAGTAAGCGGAGATAGCATCAGAGTTTTGAAAGGGAACTCGCGTGGTGTCGTCTTCCTCCTTCTCCATGGGAGGTGAATCGGAGTTTCGTCGCTCGTCGAGGATAAACGAAGCTGATCTTCGCCACATTTTTTTTTTCCCTTTCTGAAAAAAAATTCCTCAAAATGGAAATATATTTAAGTTACTAGGTTAGGTACATATTAATAATAAAAGGCCCATTAATAAGCCCATTGATTAAAATTTTTTTTTTCCGCTAACCCGAGTCCTCAGGACAGGATTAGATCATGTAAAATGTTTGTTATTAGCGAATCAATTCTTTTCAATACTGTTTGACCACATGACCTTTAAGATAATTCGACGAGCCAACTCCTTCCAATACAATTTTAATATGCGATCTCTTTGTTAATTCGAGAGTTTTTTATCTGACTATTTTGTTTGTTTACTTAAACTTTGATTGTTTGTGGGTTTTTGCATTGGTTTTTGATTTTTTTAAAATCATTTTTTTCTCTATTCCTGATTTTGAAGAATTTTTATGTTTTGCACATAAAATTTAAAAAGGGCTAATTTAATCAATATTACAAAAAACTATATTTACTCTTTAGCAGATTCGCTCGCGCGCCGAGCTCTTTGTGCNTTAAAAAATTTTTTTTTGGAAAAAAAAAAAAAAAAATACAAAAAACTATATTTAAATTTTTGGAAGTGTAAATAAAACAGCCCCAAAAGGAAAAAAAAAGTGGGGGGAAAATAGTATTTTGTATTTTAGTAGAGATGAGATTTAATTATAGGTTGTTTTTGGAATATCTATTGATATTTCCCATTTAAAAAATAATTATCATAAGTTTTTTAAAAACAAAAATCTACCTATAATCAAAAACTAATAACTCAAAAACCAAAATCTAGAATCCATTTTGAAAACTAGGAACATTCCCATCTTAACTTTTATCATCTTTCTTGTTTTCCTTGTTGTGGAGTTGAAATAATCTAAAAGTTAAATATGCTTATAGTTTTATGATTAAACAAAAAGATACTTCTTTCTCTTTTACTACTTAGATTGATCTACATCTTTAGAGATCTTTCAAAAGGTCTTTGAACTCATCATCTTTAAGGGTCACAATGCTTTTTAATCGCGGAACTCGTCCATGAAGCTCTTGTGGAACTCTGTAAGACGATTCACTATCGCCGGAATCTTGTCTTCTTGTGGAAGTATTGTGCACCTGAAGTGCCATGTTCCAGGAACCTAAACCACAATGAATGTAAAAAACACACTCACACACTCGGTGATTCGAGTTCGAATGTTTTCAAAACATTAATAGTGTTTCTGTTTGTGAAAATTTGGTTCTTTTGTACCTGTCCGAAGCCAGAACCAGGGACTACAACTATTCCTGTGGCGTTGAGAAGGCGTTTGCAGTAGAACGCATCTGGTGCTGTCTTTGCAACCTCTGCAGCTTCAATCGCCTTTCGAGGGAGATTGATTCGAGGAAAGAGATACATAGCTCCTTCGGCTCTGTTACATGTTACGCCTTCTAAGTTGTTAAGAGCCTCTTCAAGAGTCTGCACATTCATTAACTCAAGCTTATGAAACATTATACAAGAGAGAGAGAGAGAGAGAGAGAGTATAGTAATCTTCGAGGTAACCTTTGCACGTTTAGCCATTGATGAGAGAATTCCATCTCTTTCTGCCATGTATGAGTCATATGAATCATCGCCAGGCTGATCAAATATATTAAAAGACTGATTGATTTAGTCATTATGAGCATTAAGAACTTAGCGAAAAACCGGTAAGAGATATAATGTTTTTACCTTGGGAGGGCTCATGACAAGGCTAGCAAGAATTTGACCAGAGATGTTAGAACAAAGATTCACAGAAGCAACTTTGTATATCTGTTCTCTTACATCAGAAGTGAATCCGGTAACCTCCATGTAACCGCCTCTCTTCCCACATTCCCCATAGTATCCTACCAACGGAAAAAAATCCGCGAAATGAAGAATCGATTTTTGAGATGTCAAGCTTTGTACAGTAAAAAAAAGATGTTCTTTTTACCTTTGGAGACTGATTGGAAAGAGACTAAGGCGATATCCTTTTCGCCATATCCCAAAGACCGAGCTACTTTCTTGAAAGAATGGAACTTTTTGTCAGGGACGTAAACATTTTCTTGATAAACCTCGTCTGCCAATAGAACCAACCCTTCTTGCTTGCAGAAATTAACAATGTCACGCTGGTTTTCTTCCGCAAGAACCTTAAACAGAACAAGAATCACAAGATTAGAGAGAAATCGCATCGCAACATCGTCTTGAAAATATGTTTTTACCTGTCCAGTTGGGTTACCGGGGTTTATAACAACCAAGGCTCTTACAGTGATGCCTTTAGACTTAGCTTCCTCTAGTTGTTTCTTAAGGTCTGATATTTCCAGTCCCCATCCGGTTTCTTCATCGAGATAATACGGAACCTAAGCAGAAAAACCAACAATCAAAACGGATAATCTTAATATTATTACATAAGAATATCATGAACATACCAGAGATCCACCATGGAGGGCAATAGAGGCAGAGTACAACGGATACTGAGGGATCGGGCAGAGGATTCCATCTTTCTCCGAGCTTAAGAGAAGTTGCATCATCATGTGAACCTAGACAAACAAAATAACTTACCATGAAACCATTTACCAAAATCTTTACTCCAGTTCCATGAGAAAAGAAGATTTAAGTTTCTGACTGTTTACCGCCGGGCTAGCACCATCGGTTAAGAAAATATCATTTGGATCAGAAGGGAAACCATCACGAGCTTCGATTCCAGCTGCAATCGTATCACGCAATCCCTTGATACCCTGAGTCATAAGGAAAAGGGAAAGTCACTCAGCAACATAAGAGTCATCTAAACATAGAGTTTAAAACGAGACCCTGATGACAAACCTGGCTGTGACTGTAAGCACCGGTTGCTCTTCCGGGAATTTGGTCCAAAATCTTCCATGCTCGGTCAATTGAATCAGAACTAATACAAGAACCAGAGTTGAGAATAGATTGTGTAAACTTAATCATTAAACTGTGAGTTAACATGTCCTAAAGCTACTACCGATTTTAGCATACCTGAACAAAGCATGTGTTTCAGACTCGTCCAAAAGGCTTGTGTGATCGCACAAGGCAAGAACCTACGACATATAGATGATCTCAAAGTTATTCCTCAGGTCCGGTGAAAGATATGACAAAACAAACCGCGCATCAAAAAAGTCGCTCGCTCGCTTACCTCTCGGAAGAACTTAATAGGCAGTTGACCAAGAGCTTGAGGATTCCCAATATTGCAATAGATAATCTACACAAAAGCAGTGAAGACTTGTAAGCTTCTTTCATTGTTGGGACTTAATAAACACTTGACTATCTCCACACTATGAAACTCATACTAAACCGCTAACTCATGATTCTCATAACAACACAAAGAATACACAAAAGAGAATATGACTACACAGAAGACAAAGAAAGAGAGATATTAGTATACCTCATCGAAAGGATAAGCATCCTTATTAGACTTCAAGTCTTCTTGCAACTTCTGTAAAGATTGAAGCAAACAGGAAAACAAAGATGTTAATTTGACAGATCTTGTTGATGATATTAACTTTTGACAAAAAGCACTAAACCTGAGCAATGTTGACAATTTCTCCACGAACAGCATACTCACATTTCAGAACCTACAACACAAACAAAAAAAACTCTTACTTTACAATAAACTCAACTTCTAATGGATACGAACATGACAATATCAAATCGAAGAATCAAAAGTCGAAACAGAGCATAAGCAGAATCAAGCTCAGAAGATGCGTAATAAACCCCAAAGAGAAGCATAGAGCAAAAAAGCAAACACTTTTGATGAACTCACCTTGGGGTTAATGGAGTTGAGAGTAACGGGAAGAGATGAAGTTGAATCAGAAGCAGCCATCTCTGAAGCAGAAGAAGACAAGAATCGAGACAGAGGAGCAGAAGCAGGAGGAGATAGAGAAAGAGAAGGAAGAAGAGAGAGAAAGCGTTGGCTTTTGTGGTGATGAAGACGACGAGTTTGGTCGACGATGCTTTTAGCTTGGCTAATCAAGAATCTTCTCATGTCTTTCTCTCTCTGTGTTGCGATCAGCTTTAATAGTACGTATTGCTCAAGTTCTCGATTTTGAAAAAAAAGTTCGAAGCTTTATGTAATTTCGACTTGTTCTCCACGGCGAAAATGGAATCTTCTTGTCGTCGCTTTCAGACGAATTTCGACGGGGAGAGATTTGTTTAGTCAATTTTTTTTTTTAAGCCGACATAATCTCTAGAAAAAAACATAACAATGAGTATTTAGAGCATCTCCAATGATACTCTATTTTCTACTCTAAACTTTATATTTGAACTCCAATGATACTCTATATCTTACTTTAAAAATAGAGAAATGAATAGTGTTACTTTAAATATATAGTAACACTATTTATTTCCTCTATGTTTAGAGTAAAACTTTATTTTTATATGTTTACAATTTTTACCCAATAAAATAATATATATTATATATTTTCGCTTTTAAATTAATTATACTAACAAAAATTCATTATCAAATTAGTTAAAATTTAAAATGCACTAATGAAATATATTAATTTAGAAATATATAATAACATGATAGATTCATAATTAGAAAAATACAGTAACATGAACGCGATCTTAGTGCACCAATTGGAATTGGAAACGAAACGAAACTCCAACTCCGGAGGTTGAAATAGCGGAGGATGAAAGTACCCAATTCCAAGAATTCTTTTTTCGGTGTAGAAAAATCAAAGACAAAGAAGTCCACCTCACTAGAAAACACGTTAATTGATCATTTGTGGGAGAAGTACACTAATGATGATATTAGCTAGACGATCATGTACAAATAATCTATTGTAATAAAATTTTAAATTTAAAATATATGTTTAATTTTAATAATTTCATAATCTTTATAGACGATTATCACAAAATAAAATAAAGGGGTGAAATTTAAATATTTTAAAGTTGTGGATTGTAAATAAATTAAAAAACAAAAGAAAATGGAATATAATACTCTATTTTTATAGTACTCTATATTTGAAGTAAAAGATAGAGTGAACTACTGAAGATGGTCTTATGTCTGAAATCCAAAAAAGGAGAACAATCGAACTTGGGCTGGACATATTTTCCAAATTGGAAAAACCGAACCGGAAAAAAGACGGTATCAAATCCGAACCGGATCCGACATAAAACCTGAATGGATCTTATACGACGGTAGACTGGGTATAAGATTTTATCTGAACGTAAACTCTTCGTCTTGAAAACTGAAAAAAAACCCTAATAATCTAGTCACATACTAAAATCTAACTTGGACAAAACTAAAGAATATTATCAAATTTATTTCACTCCTTTTAGAAGTTAAATCCAACACCAAGTTTGATTTTTTTTCTTTTGTATTTTAAGAGAGGAATTTTAGAAAATACTCCAAAATATAAGATAGTTTTTTCTTTTGTCAACAAATTAATAATTTAAAATTTAGTATTTAGTATCTTATATATTAAATATGAAGTCACTTTGCACCATATTAAAAGTTGGCTTGGTTGATTACTATATTACCTTTAGTGAATTAACTAATTAATTTTATATTAAAATTATTTATTTAAAAATAAAAACGAAAATACTAAATAAAAACAAAATAATTAAAGAATAAAGTCAATAGATTTATTTATTTTAAAAAATCATGGTTATCCTTAATAAATTATGTTATATATTTGATTTATTCTATTTAAATATTATATAAGATAAACTTATTTTGGAATATAGTAAATTAAAAAATATATTAACATCACTGAAATTAATCATGCGTTTTTGTAAAATCTAGATATATTTAAATAAAATTTAAAATATTTTAGTATTAAGCATATTAGTAGAGAAATTAAGAATATAGTATTATAGTTTTTAACGAGATCGAACGTCAAAAACCAAAAACATTTCAATCTTATGCAAGTTATGTCAAATGAAATAATTTAGTATTTAAGATTACATATTTAGCGGGGTCGAATATTAAATTTCGTAATATTTCAATCTTATGTTAGACATGCCAAACGGAGCATGCACTATCTTATTTAAAATTTATATAATAAAGTATATTGACTAAATAAAAAATGACATTATTTAAAAATATAAAAATAAAAAATTTTAAAATATCATATAAATATTTATATTTATCATATCTCATAAATTTTATGAAATTATCACATACAAAAATATTGACAAAATTTTAAAGTCAGTATTTATGCGGACCAACTACCTAGTATGACAATAGTATCTTATTAAAATTTATGTAAATATTTTAAGCTACTTTTTTCGGACGGATGCCTAAATACACAGATTCAAAACGTGATTTTTTTTTCAGAATTTAAAAACGTGATTTTAAATGTGAAACATGCTTTTTTCTATTTTGTTGAAAAATAGAAATTTCATATGATTTTATGGTTTTTCAGAGGAGGAAATAATTTATTTCCATTACAATATCAGATAAGGTCGGGGGCTACTAGAGTGGGCCTTTTTCGCACTAGAGTGGGCTTTAAAAGCCCATTAACTTCCAGACTAAACGGCGTCGTCGAAAGCATACTATACAACCAAGGATTAACAAAACCCTAGAAATTAAACATCGAAAGAAGATTTTTGATTCCCAAACGTATACAACTAAGCACACACCAGTTTGTGATTCTTCAGCAGCTCTCTTTGTCTCAACCACAAGCTTCTATTGGGTTTCTCTGTTACACCATTTCTGCATATCCTCAGGTCTGTGTGTTCCGTTGTATTGTACAAACTTTCACCTTTATCACTAGTGTAAAGCTTCGAGTTTTCGAAATCCATTGTTCTATGTGACTGAAACCCAGTTTCGATACCCTTGAGTTGATGTAGAAAACCCTAAATTTTTTGGGTCTGTGTTGTCTTTTCGAACATGGTGCATAGCTCTGAATTGAAACTTTTTGGTTTCATGGTCATTTTTTGGTTTTGATTTTGGAGTTTTTGTTGTAGGATTTTAACTGAGGCTTCGAATGGTTTCAGTTGGTTCTAAATCATTGTCATCTAGGAGGCATAAAAGCTTTGAGGAAGATAGTTTGATGGGTAAACGCGAAAAGTCTAGCGACCATCACAGTTCAAGGAGAAAAGGAATGGGTAGGAAAGCTCAGAAAGGTAGCCGTGGGCGTGATGAAGATAGTAACAAGAGGAACCAATCAGGTGGTGCCGCTAATGTAAAGGCAGTTTCGAAGAAACACTCCGAATTTGAACATCAGAATCAATTTGTCAGGTAATGGGAGACTTTGAACCGAGGGACTTGTATCACTGCGCCTTTTGCTTCAATTTATAGTTGATTTTTTCTTTGTTTTCGTAAGAATTGGTAGTGAATCGAGCTTACCTTTTGTAGGAAAGAGATTGATCCAGAAACTTCGAAGTATTTCTCTGAGATTGCTAATCTCTTTGATAATAATGAAGTTGATTTAGAAGAACGTTCAGTTATATGTGGAAATGCCCTTGAGGAAACACGAGGCAGGGAATATGAAATTGCAACAGACTATATCATAAGTCACACCTTGCAAACTCTGCTCGAGGGGTGTGAACTTGACCAACTTTGCAGTTTCTTACGAAATTCTGCAACGGTCTTCCCAGCCATTGCAATGGATAGATCTGGTTCTCATGTTGCAGAGTCTGCTCTCAAATCCTTGGCCACGCATCTGGAAAACCCAGATGCCTATTCTGTTATTGAGGAGGCTTTGAATTCTATTTGCAAGGTACTTATATTTCTGTTAAGGCAAGACATTGATGCATCCAAAAGCATGCTTCGAGGTATGAAACTGTTCATTGACCTTGATGATGACGATAAAATATATTTCTTGTTAGGTGATTGTGGATAATTCTCTTGATATGATGTGCAACTGCTATGGTTCTCATGTTCTTCGAAGGCTTCTTTGTCTTTGCAAAGGAGTCTCTTTAGATTCCCCTGAGCTTCATGGCGCAAAATCATCAAAAGCTCTGGCGAAACGTTTGAATTTGAAGATGTCTCCGCTAGATGAGAATAATATAGAATTTCCTCATCAAGGGTTTCCGGATATGCTCAAGTATCTTTTATCCGGGCTATTAAATTGTAGCAAAGAGGACATGAAGTATCTTCAAGCCGATCAGTATAGCAGTTTGGTCTTACAGGTATCTCTTATCTCCATGTCTAATCTTAATTGTTTATTTTCAGGCAACTTTCTTTAGCATTTATTGTTTTTATTTTACTCCCTCTTGTTCACGGTAATGCTAACTAATCTTCTCTTCACAGACAGCTCTCAGACTAATGTTGAAACAAGATGAGGAATTGTTGGAAATGATTCCTCTTATTCTCCGCTGCAACTCCACAAACAAAAAAGGAGATACGATTCATATAGAGGCTGATGTTGCCAAGGAAATTTTAGAGTCAATGAAGGATAATTCATTCAGTCATTTGGTGGAGGTAAACGAGCTGTTGATACCAAGATTGTTGTACTTTGCAAATACCAATTGATAATGACCATGCCTGGTTTAGACCGTGCAAAACGTTTGCTAGAGTGTGACGTTCTCTTGTAGATCGCCAATTTATCTGTTGGGTGAGTGCTATTTTTCTATTTGTCTTTTTTAATCATTTGCATGTCATTTTCAGGTGATTTTGGAAGTGGCCCCTGAAAGTTTGTATAACGAATTGTTCAATAAAGTTTTCAAGAACTCTTTATTTGAGCTTTCACTTGATCGGTGTGCAAATTTTGTTATTCAAGCATTAATCTCCCATGCAAAAGACCGAGAGCAGGTATTATTATCCTACTAACACTTCATCTTTCGTCCTGGTCTTTTGAGCCTTGAATGTATTTGTACTGTTACTTTGAAGCCGGTAAACTCAAGTTTCAATTGCTTTTGTGGGCTAGATGGGTTTGATTTGGGAAGAATTAGCTCCAAGATTCAAGGATCTTCTGGAACAAGGGAAGTCAGGTGTTGTGGCCTCTCTGATAGCCGTTAGCCAAAAGCTTCAAAGTCATGAGCACAAGGTTTTTTTTCCCACAACATGCAACTCAAAGCTACCTCGTCTCTCGTTTTAAATATGTTTTTTCTTTTAAGATAATTCTTGCTGATTTGACAGTGTTGTGAGGCTCTTGCTGGTGCATTGTGCTCCACAAATGAATCCCGTATGTTCCTTGTTCCACGGTTGTTGTTTCTTGAAAACTACTTCAGTTGTCATGATAAGTCTACATGGGAGTGGGCACCTGGCGCAAAGATGCATGTCATGGGTTGTTTGATTCTTCAGGAGATTTTCAAGTTTTCTAGCGTATGTTTCCTTTCTTCTTGTGTTTGTCAAAAATAGTTTCATGGGTTTTAACTTCCTAATTTTGGCTGTTCATGTGCGTTCACAGCATTTCTCAACTTTTGCTCAATTTTCTCAGGATCTTATACAGCCGTACATAACAAGCTTAACTTCGATGAAATCTGAGCATACTATTGAAGTAGCAAAAGATTCCAGCGGAGCACGCGTCATCGAGGCCTTTCTTGCCTCTAATACTTCTACAAAACAGAAGCGCAGACTAGTTATAAAGTATGCTTTGCTTCTTTATGTTAATTTTTTTATTGTACGACCGCTAGATTCCATTGTGTAGCTTTGTTAGTGTAGATTTCCCTAGGCTACTTGTTAGTTTTCTTCAATCAATTGTTCTTTATTCTGATGATGTTTCTTTTCACTGATGACTTCCTAACAGATTACGTGGACATTTTGGCGAGCTCTCATTACACACATCGGGGTCATTTACTGTTGAAAAGTGCTTCAATGCATGTAACTTGACACTAAGGGAAGCCATAGCAACTGAGCTGTTGGATGTGAAAGCTGATCTCTTAAAAACAAAGCAAGGGCCTTTTCTGCTGAGGAAACTAGATATCGATGGGTAAGGAAACATGTCGACGGGATTTAGTGATCATAAGGCCATTGAAAGGTGGCAAATGTATATTGTATCTTTTGCATCTTTTACGCGATTCATTAATTTGAAATGCTAAGGAATCAATTCTTTCTTTCAGTTTTGCCAGCAGACCTGATCAGTGGAAATCAAGACAAGAAGCTAAGCAATCAACATATAATGAATTCTGTTCTACGTTTGGGTCCAGCAAATCAAATTTTCCGAAGAACACCTTTGTTTCTGACGTATATGAGGATGCACCTCAGGAAACAGAACTAAAGAACACAAGGAAAGTGTCTGATCATCATGCTACTCCCGGAGTTAAGCGCCACCGAGAAGAACATGCAAGGGATAAAGATGAACCTTTTTCAGGTGAAAAAAGAACGAAACATAAGAAGAACAAAACTAGTCAAGCAACAGATAAACCAGTTACTAAGAAAAGACCTTTCCTCTCCGGCGAGATGACTGGAAAGAATCGACACTCAAACAAACTGAGGATTTGAAGGTTAGACTCTGCTTATCCTGTCATCTTAACTCTAACTTCATTTTGCTCTCTGTGTCACACTTTTCTCTCTCTAATTTTTAATGAGGATGATATCATAGTTGAAGCCTTTCCGGCTAGATCTGAGCTCACAAGAATGCAAATAAAAACGGTCTTTTCATATTACATTCCAAAGAACTTATAGAGATCTAAAGCCCACTGTAGGAACTGTTACCAGTACTTACATTCCAGAAATAACTGTGAATACTCTATACTACCAAAAAAAACTCGAAAGATTCGAGAGAAAAATTAGATCTATGGTTCTCTTTCTGTAATATGCTGTTTTCGACTTCTTTTTACATCTGTTAAGGGACCATTCCTGGTATAAAGAATACACAAATCTTAGTGTCAATCATAAACACTTAGAGAAGGAAGAAACCATATGAGATTTTTAAAGATTGAAAAATTGATTAGTGTGGTTTTGTGTTTACTTGTTCTGTATAGGACTGGAGCCACTCCTTGGGATTCTTCTGAAGCTATCTTTTTCACCTCTTAGAGCCTCTTCCTTCATCTCCTTCCGTATCTCCAAATCTCTCACAGCTTTTCTAGAAGCTAAATCCATTGAAGCTGGTACCATCAGACGACCCTCTACACAATTCCTACCGCTAACGAAAGCTAGAAGCAACATAATCGCCGCTGCAGAGATCGAAACCGATGTATGCAATCTCTTCATTTGTGAATTCTTCTTTCTTTTTGACCTGTTCTTTGTCTTGCAACTTAGAGAACTTTTGGTAGGAAGAAAAGAGAGAGATTGAAACAGTTAGTTTTGCTTTGTAGATCATTACATTATTGTTCTTAAGTGACTTCTTGAGATCTAATCACGTGATTTAGTTTGACTGCTGTGTCCAATAATTTTATTTCAGATGGTTATATGATATTTTTATGTTAATTCTAGACAAATTTTTCAGTGATGATTAGTACTTTACATATGACTACACATATGCATATAGATCACACGTATTACCCCATGAAGATGTCTTGTGATTTTGAGATGAGTATCATCATCATCAATCATGTGATAGAGCATGTGGTTGGTTTGCTGATGCTGTTTCTAATTTGTATTTAGTTTTTTTAAGTCCCTAAACTTCATGAGACAGCTCATGATGCCTTTAAAAACAAATACTAAACCGGTTTAACAATCGGTTTTCGCGGTCTTATCTAAACCGGCAGCTTGGTACTGGTCTTGTTTGGTTTATGTTATGTGAAGTGTAGTTTCTAGTAGAGAGTAGAGAGTGAGTTTTCTTCAGTTTAACATGACAATGTCTTTTGCTAAGTCTAGAGAGCAATGTAGATTTGAGGTCATCTTTGACAAAGAAACCTTTAATGGGTTTTTTAACAATTTTTTAATATTATTTTTATGTTAAGAGACTTTGTTAAGAGACTCACTAAAAATTTTATGCTGCAACCATAATCTCTTATTTTAGGGTTCTTAAAAATAAAAAATTAATATACATGTAATTTT
>OVAN01002020.1:0-35636 GCA_900406275.1 Anastatica hierochuntica | reverse complement strand
GACAGGGATCGATCGATCCATAGACATGGATCGGTCGATCCTTGTCCAATTTTCTAGGTATTTTCCAGCTTTATCATGAACACTTCCTTCGATGCTTGAAATCCATCAAAAATGCATTCTTTTCGCACATTCAAGCTCGATTCCTGTAAAAATAACAAAGAACAAAAATCCGCGCCAAAACAATCGAATACATACTAAAAACCATAGATCTCAGGTGAAAATCGTAGTAAAAACTACTAAAATATTGACACATCAATAATCCCTAGGTTCTCTCGCGGAGTCAGGTTGGGAAGAGAGGGTCAAGGACTCAGAATCCTTGGGAGGTCCTTTTTCTTTCGACCTCCTAGATTCCGACCTTTGAAGGTCAGATGATCTTCTCACTTCTGACCTCAGGCGATCGGAGGATTTGCCACCGTCATTTCTCTGCTTCTTCGAAGACTCCACAGAGGTAGATGAAGGCCTTTTCCTGCTGCCAGAGTCGTGGTTCCCAGATGAGGTAGAGGATGGAGCCTTCTTGGCGTGAACATCTTTCAAAGATCNGGAGTCTCTGCCTTTCCTTTTCTCAGCAGCATCCCTGACTTTGGCTAAGGCCATCTCTCCCCTAGAGGCGTCAGAGGGGTTCTCGACAGCCCTGGGAGGAGGAGGAGGAGGCGGAGCCATCGGACCAGGAGCAACAACATCACGCTGACCAGAGGGCCTTTCTGAGTTCCTCTCGGAAGGTCAGGAGGCAGAGGAAGAGACTAGTTCCCCGCTCTTCGGGATGTCGGCAAGATGGGCGTTGAATCTACCTTCTCTTTTGACCTGTTCCTTCTCCACCCATAGCCTGGCCGTTTCGTCGGCCTCTTCTCTTTCCTTCGCTGCTCTCTCTTGAACCGCAACCTTCTCTTTTGTTGCTCTCTCTTGAACCGCAACCTTCTCTTTTGCTGCTCTCTCTTTAGCAGCAGCCTTGTCCCTAGCTTCCCTTTCACTAGCAGCTCGGTCCGTGCAGCTTTTTCCGCCGCAACCTTGTCTCTCTCTTCTTTCTTGCGAGCAGCATCAGCAGCTCGTTGTTCCAGGTTTCGAAGCTGCACAATAGGTCGAACCATCACTGGAGAGGGCTAAATACGTAGGGGAGATAGAGGAGGATTTTGATTCTCTTCCCGAGCTGCGATCGTAGGAATCGCGCTGGCAACCCGAGTGGAGTTAAAAAGAGACCACTTACGCTCTGGAACGGCCTGGAGGGAAGCAAGGTCTGTCTTGAAAGTCGGAAAATCCTTGTCTTTCTTCGGTTCAGGGCGAACTGCAAAACAAAAACAATAGTTAGTAAGAGCGGATGACGCCTGAAGATAAATAGGACGACCTAAATAGGTCACCTACCAAAGTCAAGATTCCAGGTTCTGCGGGTGGAGCGAGCAAAACGCTCAGGAAGGGAGCTCGGGCTAGCGAGAACGTAGAAGTAGGCCCTTTCCCAGTTTGTGACATTGCTATCTGGAAGTCGGATCAGCTGGGGCCTGCCGAAGACGTAGAATTGCCCCGATTTCTGGGAGTTCGTTTTGAAAGAGGTCAAACGCTCCAGCAACTGGACCCCCAACCTAACTTCGGCTTCAGCGACAATAATGAAAAGCCCGACGATGTTTCTAATTCCCCCAACTATCAATTGGGAGATAGCAATTTGACAATGGCGGCAGTAGACCACCAAAAGATGATTGAAGTGGGAACCAAAGGAGGCAGTTGAGGAAGAACGACTCGTAAATAGTGAAGTAGCCCGGAGGAGCGGACCAAGGCCTTTGGTCAGGCATGGAAGAAGAAACACCACTTTGTCGGGAATGTCACAAAATTCCCTCAGGGTTTGTAATGATTTGGTTGTGCTGGTCATCGCTAGGGCGTCGAAGAAGGCTGGAACAGGGGCTATGGCGACTGGAATCGCCGGAACTACGGGCAAAGGCTCATCCCCCACGAGTTCCTCATCCTCCACAGTGGGGAGGGGGATGTCACTGCCTTCGCTGGAGCCGGAGTCAGGACAGAACACTGGTAGGTCGACGAAACCTTCCTACGGTAGAGGCCTTTCTCTGGAAGGCCCGAGGATGTCCCTCACAGTAGAAGAAGGAGTAGGGATCTGGTTAGAGGGTCTCTTTCGGTGGGTAATCAGAGCAGAGGGGTCCATGGTGAGATTCGGAGGGAGACGCTTACGGAGGATGGAGAGGCACGATAGGGAGAGAAGCGAAATCGCAGAGATTCGAGTGCAAAAATAAAACAGAGGAAAAAAACTACTAAGGGAAAAGGAGAACATAAACTAACATTGATTTGCAGAGGAAGACGAAACGCGGATGAGAGGAAGATGGAAGGTCTCACCTTTTAAATGACACGTATTTCAAGTGGTGACGTGGGCGGCGGAGTCATCATGAAGTAGGTACCAGAACAAATCAAATCAAATCTTTCTTGAATGGAAAAACGGGAAAACAATCGAATCGCAAAACCGGTCCAAATAAGGTAACCAAGATCGGTTTAACCCAAATCGGGAAATTCCGACCTGAGCTCGTTAAGGAAAAAATCAATTAATGGATCGAAACAGCGATTCCATAATCAAAATTTCCTTAAACAAGCACGAGGGAGGGAGGGGCTCTTGATGGAGGTGGTTCCCACATACCCGATCCGGGCTAAACCAATCTAAAAATTGGTTGGCCGTAGGGGCCCATTAACGAAGAAGCAGAAGCTTCAGGCCTAGGGGAGGGAGAAGGGCCACGATCTCGTTTGATGGAAATAACTGCTGAATCCTGGTCTTAAGAGACCAATTAAATGCGCATTGATGAAAAGGAAGATTTGGAGGATTGTATTCATTTAGACTTCAGAAAAGAGAAAGAGAAATCAATAAAAGTTCTATATTCTTTGAGTGCACATTACACGAATTACATTTAGCTAACACCAAATTTCACACCCAGTATTCTGAGTTGGATCTGAGATCCATCAATTGTCATCTCTGATGGTGTGAGTCACTGACTCCACACTCATTTGGGTTCGACTTTGATACCAAATTGTATCATCCTCGTCCGCCCTCTCATGTGTTCCGGTGTCTCTTTCTGGACAAACGGATCCACTCTGTCCGACGGTCATTAGCGCTATCATGAGGAGCATCTAAAGACTTGATTTATTGTCCTGCAAGCCATCACGCAATCTTTTCCAGTGTGTTATCTTCACTCTCACGATTCCGGAAACTCACATTCTGAAAGGTCACCTATCATACTATTACTCCAGAAAAAGCACGTTTAACTGTGAAATTCTCTCATAATAAGTGACCGAAAAGAAAATTGCACTTTTATAATATGGATAACCAAATCAATCTTTTAAATTTATCTTCACAACCACTTTGTATCTATAAACTGAAGTCTCACAAATTCATTGGGCTTTAAAGTCCAAAATATGGTCACATAAAAAGATTGGCGAAATTAGAGAAGAGTGAGATGATGATGAGACATGAAAGAACGATAGAGAAGAAGGAGAAGAATGGATAAAAAACGTGGAGGAAAAAGACAATATTTTCGAGATTTTTCCCGCTTTTATATGATTGAGAAATAGTTAAAAATACTACAGAAATTCACTTTATTTATTGATGGTTAAATCGTTTTATGTTTTAGTTAATTTTAAAATAATTGCAGATTTAGCAAATTAGTGAGTGCAATTAAAAATACTTTTTCATGTTAAGCAGAAAACTGAACCGGGTCAGGTCGGATCTGATCGGATCAATTCGGATCACTTAAGCTGAGTGACGAAAGGGTTGTCCAGTTGAATGTTAGTGGAGAAGGGATAAGAATATGGGAACAAACTCTGAGCATAGTAGCGAGGTGGCAATGAATATACGATTGTCATTTAAGAAACATGTCGACTCTCGGTCCAAGTTTGTAATAATTGTCATTTAAGAAATATGTCGACTGTCAGTCCAAGTTTGATATATTAATTGTAATAATTGTAATTCCTATTTAATAAAGTTAGAAATTGACATGCCCGTAACAGATACTGCTAGGCATTTTCCTTGAATCCAAACGCAAGACCCGAATAGAAATATTCGAACTGAATTCGAATTCAAATTTTAAAAATATTCGAACATATTTTAATTTCAAGTAGTTTGAATTTCGAGTAATATCTAAACACGGTTCTAATTCGAACGGGTACGAAAAAACCGAAAAATGCGAAGAATTCAATTCTAAACCCAAAACTGAACCCGAAATAAATATCTGAAAATATCTAAATACCTGAATAAATATTCCAAATGAGTACTCGGATTGATCCAGAAATCTCGAAATATACAAAAGAAACCTGAATCTGAAAAACCTGAAATACTCAAAAAACCTGAAATACCCGAAAAACCTGAAATAGCCAAACCTGAATGTCCGATCCGAACTTACCCGAACCAAGCTTATCCGCCCTAAAACCCAGAACATTATAAATCTTCGAACAAGTATTGTAGTGTTGGAGTTCAAAATCCAAATCCAGTCGGGTACACGAACGCCTAATCCTAATAACGTATATATAATGGAAATATAATGTTATGTCACATTTTAAGTTTTCTTTGGTTTCATTTTTTAAATACTTATTTTTGTGTTTTTTCTCTATTTTTTAAATACAATTCTTTCAAGTTGCATAGTTGTTTTTTATATTTTTATCGTCTAATAAGATTAAAAGATAAATAGTAGTAATTTTACAACCAACAAAACGATACAAGAAACAACCAACAAAACGATACAAGAAACGAAACCAGTCCAAAGAGATCAACTCGTACTTACATCAAACCGTTGAGAAAACTATATAGAGACGAATGATTGAAGAACCTAATAAGAATTAACTTCAACAAAATGATTACCCGAGAAACTAAGAATCAAAGGATGAGAATCTAACTCCTACCCACCTATTTTTTTCCGGAAAAAGTCTAAATCTAGAACTATGCATCCCCACACAAGGTTAGCCTTACAATAACAGATCATAAGACAACAGAGAAAACCTATTATTAAACTAAACTAAATGGCGGCGGAATGTTACTAAGATTAAACGATTCGCTGACCAAAAAGAGCAAGATAATCACAACAAATCCTAAAGAGCATAACACGACTTTACCAGCACTTCTCCAAAAAAATCGAAAGCCAACTTGTGACTAAAACCAC
The DNA here is from genome assembly GCA_900406275.1 of Anastatica hierochuntica. NCBI lineage: Eukaryota > Viridiplantae > Streptophyta > Magnoliopsida > Brassicales > Brassicaceae > Anastatica > Anastatica hierochuntica. The sequence goes on along the minus strand of OVAN01002020.1, from coordinate 30,504 downwards.
CACAAGATCGGAAAACACCTCTCACGCTCCAATACCATCGGAATAAGATCACTGGATCTAGATCCATTGCCAAGTGTCCGATTGCACATCAAAGTTAGCTAACATTCAGAATCTTCGATCGCGTGAACCATCAATTCATCTAACGAGTCGCCTTCTATATGTGAATTTTTACCACCAAAAGAAATATCCGTAGATATCTCTACCACGGTCGAAAGAAGTTTGAGGAAACTTTAACAGGAAAAATGAATTAGGCAAACGAGATTGGCGTCAGTGCTATGAAAGCCACCGACGCCGAAAAACAATAAAATTCGTCTATTTGGATCTTTGAAAACGTCGCTTCACGTTTTAGTTTTTTTATATCTAAAAAAACAAAATATGAAAAAATATATAATAACCGATAACATATGAAGGTAATTATTTTTCTCACCATATTTTAATTATTATTAAAATATACTCTATGTGTTTCATATTAATAGATGTTTCAAAAAAAAAATGTTTCAAAACAGATAAATTAATAAGTTTTTAATATACTTTGACTAGCTAAAAATAAGACAATATCAAATTATAGAAATTTTGACTGAAACTATCGGTTTTAAAGTTATTGTAAATTATATTTAATTCAAATAATTAAGATACTTATGATTAGACACTAATCGTTTTTTATCTGAATGAAAAATATAAAACATATAAAAATAAGATTTTTCTCCACTACGCACTGTTTTGTTTCAAAAGCGATTGAAAGACGATATCGACACAATTATTTTCCGATTACTCTTCACCGCAATTGGTGGCTCGAGTGTTGTTATCATCGTCGTACCTGGCATTTTCCTGTCTTTCTTTTAGCACGATTGAAGGATTTTACCCACGATGTTTGTGCGAAATCATCGTGAAGAAGTTGGCTCGAGTGTTGTTATCATCGTCTTACCTGGCATTTTCCTGTCTTTCTTTTAGCACGATTGAAGGATTTTACCCACGATGTTTGTGCGAAATCATCGTGAAGAAGTTGGGTCTTCTTCTTAGCCCAACTATAAACCTCTATCTTCTTCTTCCTTTCACAAGCAAAACCTCCATATTCTCTCAACTTCCTCTCAAATCCACTCTAACAACCGCCAATAAACCATGTCCGGTGACCTCCGCCGTCAAATTGATGATTTGGAAATGGATATTGATGACGAACCCGTGGTGTTGCCGCCGGAGGCGGTGATGCAGGATGCGGGTGAAAACAGGTTCGTCGTGATTGGAAGACCATTGATGCCTCGGAGGCAAAACATTCGCAACATCATAGCCCATCTTCCCCGTCTATAGGGTTTGATCAAAATCGTGTATGGCCGGATTCTCGATGGCCGAAGGTTCCAATTTATTTTTCCTTCTGAAGAATCAATGAATGCAGTGCTTTGCCGTGGGCTTAGGTCCTTCGCGGATCGGATCTTGGTTATGGAAAGATGGTACCCGCTAATGCACCCCTTCGAATTGAACTTCATCCCCTTTTGGGTTCAAGTTCGAGGGATTCCCTTACAATTTTTAAACAGAGAAGTTATCTCTCTCATCGGCCAAGCCATTGGCCATCTCCTTCAGGTGGATTACGATCCAATTGTGGCAGTTCTGGTCGAGTTTGTACGTGATCTTATTGACTAGGACTCCGCCAACCGCTACGGTTTCGCCGCTATTTCAAGTTTCTTCTCGGAGTTAACACTCTGCTCCACCTTTCTTATGAGCGGTTGAGAGGAGTGTGCATAACCTATGGTATGCTCACTCATGATTTCGGGGCTTTCATTCTGCCAAATGGTCCTCCGCCTTCAGATGATTAAGATGGTGATGATCCGGATCATCATAATTAGAATGGCTTTGGTGGGGTTCATCTGCTCTGAGGTAATCATGTAGCTCTGAACGTACCAAGGCCTATCTTTCCTCTTCAAATGGCTTCCACTATGCCAATCTTCCGGCCATTTCTCCTCCTCTGGATGTCATGCCGCTGACCATTCTAGCTCCTGAACCACCGAGAGTCAATTTGCCTTTGATTCTTCTTTCACAGCCGACGGTTCAGTGAGTACTGAGCACACACAGCGTGAGTTAGGAGATTTTGATATGGAGGAGTCTGTGGAAAGCCGAAAAAGAAAGTTGGAGGAAGGTGAATCATTGATGGGACAGAGAAAGAAGAAAATTCTTAAGTCGGGTGATGGGAGTGGTATGGCTCACGAGGATGAAGACGACGGAGGCGCGGTGGACCCAAAACCACCACTAGCGCCATGAATACGATCGTTTGGAACTGTCAAGCTTAGACATAGACTTGAAGATTTGACGCCTCAAGGAGATACGTAGGAAGTATCTCCAATGACATCATATGCCTCCTTGAAACGAAGCAAAACGACAATTATATTCGGGATCTTTGTGTTGATATCGGATATGATTATTACTTCACGGTACCGCCTCAGGGACTTAGTGGTGGTATAGTCTTGTTCTGGAAAAAGTCCATAGATGTTGTTGTTGTTTCATTTTCTGCAAATTTGGTTCATTGTAATGTTGTTTTTAGTGGAATTTGTTTCGACTTGTCTATTGTGTACGGATACCCTGAGTCACAACTCCGTCACTACTTATGGAAAAAGAATGAACGAATTTCAACGACTCGGAATTGACCATGGTTAATAATAGGTGACTTCAATGAGATTGCAAGAAATGATGAAAAGAAAGGTGGCTCTCCATAGCGGAATATACCGGAGACTGATAGCTGTTTGCGATTTTCACAACCTCAAAAGTATAGGTGATCGGTTCACTTAGACTGGGAAACATCATAAACATGATATTTGTTGTTGCCTCGACAAAGCTATGGGCAATTCTGAATGGCTTTTGATATTTCCATCAACTCTTGCTAAATTTTTTCCGTTTGAAGGATCGGACCATCACCCTCTTGTTACTTTGCTGACTCGACCACCCATCATTCAGCACAAAGGCATCTACTATGATAACAGTTTGATATATGATACGACGTTCAAACGGAAAGTAGCAGAGTCATGGGCGAAGCCACGACATAATGACATTTTTTTTATGAGGAATTAAGGAAGCTCGGCAAAATTATTTCTGGCTGGAAGAGGACTCACAAATCAAACGCCGCTAAAAGAATTGGATATCTGAAGAAACGTTTAAACAAGGCACTTTCTAATAGTCGTACTACGACATCAACGAGAAATGCCATAAAAATGAGTTAAACATAGCATACAAGGATGAAGAGCACTACTAGAAAATGAAGAGTAGAAACCAATGGCTGACTCTAGGTGACAGAAACAAGAGTTCTTTTATGCAAAAACAAAAACTCGGGCCACAAAAAACAAAATTCTTGCTACCGAATATGATTTGGGTAAGATCTACCGTGGTGACGACGAGATTGGCCAAGCAGCATAAGCATACTTCAATTCCTTGTTCTCTAGTGATGGCCATGAGAACAGTCTCCTTATTAGTGCTTTTGATGGCTTTGAACCGTGAATAACCGAGTCCATGAATAGAAAGCTCACCCAAATGGTAACGGAGGATGAAATTTAGAAATCAGTGTTTGACATTGGAGAAACCAAGGCTCCTGGGCCTGGTGGATTTACTGTTGCGTTCTTCCAACAGTTTTGGCCAGACATTAAGAGTGATATTATCACTAAGATCACCGGTTTTTTCAGATCGGGAATAATGATGGGGAAACGCAACCATACTAATATTTGTCTTATACCAAAAAAAGACCTCCCAATGAAGATGTCATATTTCCAACATATTCCTCTGTGCAACGTTAGTTATAAAATCATATCCAAAATTTTGGTAGGTCGTCTCAAGGAACATCTACCACATCTTATCTCATCGAATCAAGCGGCTTTCATCTGAGGAAGGAATATACTAGATAATGTCATAATCGCGCATGAGGTCTTCATTCACTGAAATCTCGGAAAAGATGGTATAAATCCTACATGGCTCTAAAAAAATATATCACTAAAGCGTATGATCGCCTGGAGTGGAATTTTTTGAAGCATACAATGATGGCTATGAGCTTTGATAATATTTGGAATAACTGGATCATGACATGCGTAGAGACAATGTCTTTTTCGGTGTTAATTAATGGCAATCCACGAGGTGAGATCGTTCCAGATCGTGGGATAAGACAAGGTGACCCTTTATCTCCTTATCTTTTCATTTTCTGCGCTGAAGTCTTAACACACATGCTATCATCAATGGCGTCAAAGAAGAGAATTAAAAGTATCAAGCTCAACAATACAGGTCCAACTGTGCATAATTTAATGTTTGTGGATGACGCTTTGTTCTTTTGTCATGGCCATCCCCGATCCTGCAAAGTGATTATGGAAAATCTATGAAAATATGAGAGGACCTCTAGTCAAGCTGTCAATTTGAATAAGTCGGCCATTACGTTCGGTTCGAGAGTTTCTGATAGTGTTAAAACGCGGATGCGTCATGTTATTAATATCCATAACGAAGGTGACAATGGGAAGTACCTTGGACTATCAGAACAAGTAGGACGTAAGAAGAAGGATATTTTCAAATTCATACTTAAAAAATTACAAAATAGAACAAGTAAATGGACAAATAAATTTCTCTCTGAAGCTGGGAAGGAGATCATAGTAATAACAGTAGTGCTTGCTCTCCTAGTTTATACAATGAATTGTTTTAAACTTCTCAAAGGAATATGTGAGGCTATTGAGGCATCATTGGCTGCATATTGGTCGAGTAAAGGAAATGATCAGCATGACATGCATTGGTTTGCTTGGAATCAACTTAGAAAATCAAAGAGGGATGGCAGACTAGGGTTCAGGAACATTGAAAATTTTAATAATTCTCTTCTCAGTAACCAAATATGGCGGTTAGTACACAACCCAACATCCCTGTTGCTCAAGTCATTAAGGGTAGATACTATCCAGAAGGATCAATCATGGAGGCCAAACATGGGCAGAAACCATCATTCATCTAGCGACCACTTTTAGAGGGCCGAGAGTTAGTCAAGAGAGGTATGCCTGTAGTCATTGGAAATGGTCAAAATACTAAGATATGAGAGGATAACTGGTTACCTGATTCACAACCACGACCTCCAAGACGCATTTATGGTCCCCTCACCGATGTCACTTTGGTGGTGGAATTATTATTATTCTCCAAGACGGCCTCATGGGATAGTGGAAAGCTCGAAGCAAATTTTATACCTGAGGATGTATACCGTATCCAGACTCTAAGACTAAGCTGTTTTTTCAGAAAAGGAATTGATGGGGGTGGTCCTATACTCCGAAGGGTATTTACACCGTCAAATCGGCGTTCCTCTTAGCTAAGAAAACAAGTGATCGAAATGTAACTCCTATCCCTTGTAGATCTTATCTCAAAGAATCTCTTTGGAAGCTCAACACGGCCCCGAAAATTAAGCGTTTCCTTTGGCGTACTCTGTCCTCTGCCTTACCTATAAGAACTATACTGAGGCAAAGGCAAATTACAACAAATGTTGTGTGCAAAAGGTGTTGCCAAGAAGAAGAAAGTCTGAATCACTTATTCTTTACGTGTAATTATGCCAAAGCTATATGGAGGGGACTTCAAGCTCTTGATCCGATTATTTTCAACCGTAATGCATATTTTGAAGATAAAGTGTGGAGTATAATTCATAACAATCACAATCCTCTCATTTCAAAAGTGCCTTGTCAAGCTCCAATTTGGACGATGTGGAGATTATGGAAAAGTCAGAATCTTTTGGTATACCAGAAAAAAACCCAGTCAGTGGAGGCAAGATCTAAGGCTTATTCTCCAGGATGCAGAAAAATTCTTAACTGTTATTGATACTATAACCACCCCTTTGACAGCTCCAAGTAATCATTCTTCTTGGGAAAGACCTCCGCCAGGGACTATTAAATGTAATTTTGATGCTAGCTTTCGGGGACATCAATGATCTCATGCAAGATGGGTAAGTCGGGATACTGATGGAGTTTATATGGAGTCAGGTCATGTTATTGGACATAGATATAGTGATGTTATCGAATTAGAGTTACAGACATTGCTAATATCGATTCAGCAAATGTAGATTAGAGGATATCGTCGAGTAATATTTGAAGGAGATAGGAAGTCAATTCTCAAATTCGTTAATGGAGAAGAACATTGTTTCCCACACCATAATCTGATTTGTAATATTCGAGGCTGGCTATCCCGGTTCACAATATCACAGTTAGTATGAGTTTGGCGTGAAGTAAATCAAGTAGTTGATTGTCTTTCCAAGTTAGATTTTCTGGCTCTGACAATATTTGAATCCTTTACATTAGTACCTCCATTGTATTACAACTTTGTCGATGAACGACTACCCGTAAATCAATAAAATCTGTTGGGAAAAAAATCTAAAACATATATTCTTTCCATTTAAAAAAAAATGAATAATAGATTTTTCACATAGACTTAAGAATTAACTAATATTAAATTATAAATGTATTATTAATTTACGCTAAATACTTCTCATAACTATGAACTAATATATATTTAACAAATTTAAATATGAACCAAAAGATATTCAACAAATTTAAATATTTCAATTAATATGGATTGAGTTCAACAACCTCTCAACATCAGTTAAAAAGGTATAGTGAAGAATTAGAAAATCATTTTTTGTATAAAAAGTTAATATTTTAGAAGCTGAAAGAATGTTAATATTTTCTTGTTATATCTCTTTCAATATTAATCATTCTCTTTTCTTTATAGTATTGATAAATTATATTATTATTTTACTAAGAAGTGTAGGTTATAATAGTAAATAGTCATTACATGGTTTCTATAAGGGAGAATTAGGGGAAAATTAATCTCTCTTCATTATTTAACAATATTGGTTGGGTAAATTAGCCAAATATTCAAAAAAACATAAATTAATTAAGTATCTAACATAACAATTCCATTATTTAAATATCAATGTTTATTTTGCCACTTTTTCCACTCTCTCCATAGAAAGTACGTGAGGTGTTTTTTTTCACATGAATCTAACTTCACCCTTCATATTATTTTTGTTATTTTTGTCTTTAAGAATAATGTTGAATGAAAATTTTAAATATACAAAAAAAGCTACATTTTTTTTTCTAAGTAAGACATATTTTGAATTTTCGAAACGGGTACATATTTCAAAAACAATATCCAAACAATATATTTTGAAAAAAAAATAGAACTACTATTTTTATAGACATTCTATTTTTCCACCTATGTGATTCTATTATGAAACTAAATGCAAAAGTTGAATTCAATGGAATGTCACATTCACCAATTGACTTTGCAGAAATATTCTAAACCCTAATCCTAAACCCTAAACCCTAATCAATAAGCATTAAATCCTAAACATCAAACACTAAATCCTAACCTTATACCTTAGCCCCTTAACCTTAAAACCTAAACTTTTAACCCTAAAATTTCAACCCCAAACTCGAATCTCTAATAAGATGTTCCAAAAAGGTGTCATAGTAAGACGGAGTCACACTTATATGTTCTATAAAAAATAGACTTACTATTTTTTATAGACTGTCTATTTCTGCGCTTCTATTAATTTTTAAATAGACTGTCTATTTCCGCGCGTCTATTAATTTTACAATTAACCAAACATCAAGGGGGAGGAAATGTGATTGGGGTTCACAGTTTTATTTGGTAATGTTAAAAGTATCACAACACAAAGTTTTGAGAATGAGCGATCTAACAAAAAAATTAAAAGAAGAGAAAACTATGTCAAGCAACAAATAGACCGTCTATTTATTGCAACATGTCTATGAACTGAAAAAGGTAAAATAGTCATAAAATTTTGGAAACAATAGGCTTTTTTGGGTGCTATAAACTTAATTAATGTGGTGAGATGGCTAATTACAGAACAGTTGAACCATGTTATAAACTAAAAGTTTTGTATGTATGAGAGTGGGAGAGTGTGAGAGCAGGGAGGAGGGGCAAAATTGGGATTAATACAACTTACATTCATTTTGTCTTGTTAGAAGGTTATATACTTAAATAATGATGCTTTCATGATTATTAAGCCTAATTTCCCTTTAAAAAACATATATATATATATATATATATATATCAGTTTTTAAAAATTCAAGTTACGATATATTTTAAAAAAACATAAATTTTTTTATACACTTGAAATTTTAATTAAACGATTTCTTATATTCAATAAACTGCAAAACAAAAATGTGGATTTTTTTTAAAAAAAAAGAACACATTCTACAAATGATGAATACAAAGTATAAAGACAAGTGACATATAATATAAAACAAAAATATAGAAATACTATTTTTGTAGACATTCTATGTTTATAGACGTTTGATTTATTGGAATATTGAATTCTAATAACAACAAATCCTAAACTTTAAACTCTAAATGCTAAACTTTAAACTATAAATGCAAACCTCTAGTCATAAAATCTAAACCTTAAAACCTAAACTATAAATTCAAACCTTATATCATAAACTCTGAACCCTAAAATTTAAACTCTAAATCTAATCCTCAAGTCATACATTCGGAAATAGTAGAAATGAATTTGAATGGAGTGTTAAATAAGAGGGAAAATTTGTGGACATATATTGGAAATAGTAATACTATAAAAAAATTTACATATTACATGAATTGTAACATCTTGACTACTAACATTTAAAATATATATCCGATTTGAAAAATTCAAATTATGCTAAATTTCTTAAAAAATGTATAACTTTTTGTGTAATTGAAATTTTCGCTAACATTTTTTTAACAAACAAAAATCTTATTAAAGTGTTGTTGGGGTGTTGAAAAAAAAAAGAGAGAGAGGACACATGGATGAGAGTGGAGAGGTGGAGTGTTTTTGTAATTTCATTTGAAGAGAGAGAATGGTTTTGTTGGTGTTAGTTAAAAATTTAATTAATCAAGCTTGCATGAATATAACACCAAATTTCTCATATTAGTTAGTTGGTCGCATTATATACATAAATTAAAATTTTGTAACTATTTTTTTGGATTTGTTAATTTGATTATATGATTATATTTTATCAATGTAATAAAATTACCATGCATGATAAATATAATTTTAATATGATATCTTAACAATTTTGACTTTCAAAATTTTATTAATGTTACTTTTTTTAATAATACATTTTACTATATGAATTTAAATGAGATAGTGAATGCTCTACTTGACATGTTAAACATAAGATATAAATATTTTTGCAGATTTTAATATTAGATCCAGTTGTCATATTTTGCATAAAAATTGAAATATTTTGAGAATTTTGACATTTGAAACCGTTAAAATCTGTAATACCGAAATCTAAATTTCTCTATTTATAAATCCAAATGTCATTCCATAATTTATTAATTTTATTTTCCACAGATTTATTGACGTGTAGACAATATGAAAATTTACAAAAATTAAATATAAATAAATTTTGTATAAGTATGATTGATTTTATTGAGTAATGCTATTTTATTTTTTAATTTACTTTATTAAGGATAACCGTCATTTTTTTAAAGAAATATATTTTATTGAATATTTTATTTATAATTATTTTTTATTTATTAATATTGTTTTATTATTAAATAATTTAATTTTTAATTAAAATTTATTATTAATTAAATAATTCATCAAGGATAAAATAATAATCGCGTAGTACGAATTTTGATATAATGTGAATTGACTTTGTAATTAATATATATAAGCTAAACATGAGTATTATTCAATTAAATTATTAAATTAATTTACACAGAATTAGACAGAAGTGCTTTTGTATTTGGGCATGAGATTGGTTTTCTTTTTAATTTTTTCCCTTCAAGTTAACCCTACGCATATTATTTTATATGCACATCAAAATAAAATTTTAACTATACAAAAATATACAATTTTTAACTATGTGTATTTAAATATTTTATAATGGATATATATTTCATAAATAGTAAAAAATCACTATAAATTCTCATTGCAATAATATTTAAAATAGTCAAACTATTTCATCACCTAAATACATAATCTACCCCTAAAAAAAAAAAAATTGAAATCTAGTTATACATATAAAAGAATCTTAAATTCACTTCTAGCTTAAAACCTAATGCTAAAAGCCAACCATTCACATGATTTCTAATTATATAATAAACTAATAACACAAATGCGATGTTTCACATTACCCGTAAAATAGTCATACTATCCAAGATAGTAGCTAACTGCAGCGCATGACTACTTTAATATATCAGTACTATTTTTACGTTTATATTAATTCATAAGAAGATCAAAGAATAAAGAAAGAGGAAATGAAATTTAGTTGTGCATATATGCTAAATGAATCTATATAAATTAAAATGTGAAATTTGTAAACATAACGGGGTGATTCAATTATAGAAGGAAAATAATTCATAATGGAGTGGATTAGTTATATGAGGGTCAATTAATTATTTGGGGTACATTAAATAATTTTTTAGTACACAAGTTTGTATCGTAAACATGTTGAATATGAGTAATTCAGAAGGGAAATAGTTTAACCTTTTTAAAAAAAGAATTGAGACATGGTCAGGAATTGGTTGGATCTGTGAATGTTCGACGGAGAGGATACTGATGTTTAGGGCTAAAAGCATACAACAAAATTTATCGCAATTACATTATGATATGGAGGCATTAATAAGGGCTATGCAAGAGATTCAAGAGAGGATAATTGATTGCCAAAATTTTGAGACGGATTATGCACAACTTATCTCCGTTGTTTAGAATCCTGAAGAATGGCCAGTCTTCTCAAAATTTCTAAACGATTTCAACATCATTCGAGTCGAGTGGCCACAATTTTCGTTTTCTTTTATTTCTCGTAATTTGAATTCTTGAACAGACTGTCTAACGAGAGATACCAGATCTTGTGATAGAGAAGTTTCATTTGTAAACACTTTTCCTTATGATTGGATTATCAATCGTGGAATTTTTGCTTAATTAAAAAAATTGGTTGGAAAAAAGGTTAAATAGGATTATGATATGTGTTATATAGTCAGACTATATCATGCAGTATTGATATCTCATGTTTTAACCGAAAAACGATAGTACAAGTTCACAACAAACACAATCTTATATATTAACTGAGCAAACAGAGAGAGAAAATGAGTGTAAAAATGATGATGTGTCGATCAAAGAGTAATTTAAAGGACACATAGTAAAATTCTATCAATTAGAATATTTCAATTAATTTAATATGCCACAATAGAAATCTCTATAGTTATTATTAATTTTTGAATATGAGTACTATGCATATGTTATAAATTTCACCCAGTTATTATATGATGGTTCAATATATAAAATACTATATAATATAATATTATGACGAGTTTTTATTTACAATATAATATTATAACGATTAATCATATGAATTGATGTCAGTTTAAATTATACATTAAAATAGCTTACAATTATCTTATTTAATATATCTTTATGGTTAATATTTATTTAAAATAAATTTAAATAATGGATGGCATGAACATATATCATGAAAATTATAATTTAATAGAAAATTAATTTATAAATTTTAAATGTATTATAAACAAAAATATTTCTAATAGGCATTGAAATATAATCTTCAATATGTTTAAGATATCTAACTGTTAAGTTACAAATATTCGGACTTAACAATCTCAGTATTTGGATCTAGATTCACATTTTCCGGATATAATATTTTATTATTGCATGTAAATGTGAAATCCGTGAAAATTATAAATTTTGAATGGGATTGAAATAATTGGATCCGAGATAATAGGTATATCCTACTTTAAACTGATGTTACAATTATACAATATCTTACATATTAATTGAGGAGACAGAGAGAAAAAATAAGTGTGAAATTGCTTAAGTGTCTTTTAGATATTCTCATAAAAATTAAATTAAAAATAGTTATTTTTAAGCCTAATACGCATAAACGTAAAATATTTTTATGGTGGTGTGTTTATTTTGTTCCACATCAGTTGTGAGAGATTAAAAGAGAATTGTACTTTTGTACTTTATGTTCGTTACTTGCTAATGACATTTACATTTTATCCAAAAAATTGAATATGGTTTAGAATGAATTTGCATGAAAACAAAAAAAATTAACTAAGAAAATAACATGGATTGTTGAAAAAGAAAATAATAGGAAAAGTTTACAATTATGCCCTTAAAATAAGTTACACAAAAAAATTAATTTTTTTGAAAGATAAAATTTTGATTAAAAATAAAAGAAATTGCATGGTATGACAAAAAAAATTATATTAACAAAACTAACCATCACAAAAAATTATTTTTTTACAAAATTTACCTTCATTTTTCTTTTTCTTTTTGGTTTGAAAAGATTGATGGGTATTTTTGTAAAACACCCCTAATATTATAATATTGTTTTTGGACTTTCTAAAAACTAAATGTGAATTTCTTTTTGTTATTTCAAAATTTCAATAAAAAATAAACAAAAAATTGAAAAGAAATTATAATAGATAACAAAAAACCATTACTTAGGTTTTTATTTTTCAAAAAAAAAAAAAAAACAATTTACATCTCCCACTTTCCAACTTTTTTTTAAATGAATAGTTTTTTATAAAAACTCCTAACATTATATATATATATATATAATTTTTACATATCATTTTTTTTTGGGTTTTTAACCAAATTCATCTAAATTGGATTGGTCAGATTGTTAATAACAACGAAAATATCATTTGTTTGAATTTATAAGAGCATCGTCAATGATAAGATATATGAGTATCTCACATAATTTAGTAATAATATATTTCTTGTTATTTAATTATGTAGATAGTCTTATTTATAAAAATATGTAAACTGACAAATTTTGACAAAAAAAATATAGTGACATGTGTATTTTGAATCTCTTAAAATCTCTCAAATGGAGATCTAGGACTAGAGAAAGTGCCAAGGAGAAACTCTAGCAAAGGTTGTGCCTCACACGGGTAAAATGCTCCTTTACGGACCTAGGACTAGAGATGTCAACATGAACAATAACCTGCAGGCCAAGCCCAACTACGACCACTACGCGGCGGGTTTGGACATACAAAAAATTGTCCATAAAAATGCGGGTCATTTGGGCTCGGCCCGTATAATTCGCAGGTTTAACGGGTTAAACCGCGTAGGGTTGCGGGCTGTCTGCGGGTTGAGATTTCCTTCTTATGCTTCTGTTTTATTTTTTATTTTTATGTTTTGCAGAGCATGCAATATATACATTAATTTAAATCAAATATTATAATCCTCACATGTAAGCATTTTGTTTTAACTATGTTACTTTAATATATATAATTAACAAGAAGAGGATGATTAGTAAGAAATTAAAGTTCATGGCATTATTAATATATGACTTATTTGATTAATTTTGTGGTTTGATTTTATGATTTATAGTTAGAACATTGCTCAGAAAGGTTTTTGGTATAAACTTAACATGATAGTAATGAATGAAACATTGATATCTTTAGCTTTTTTTCTTTGTTTGATATTTGAAATTTTCAATTGTGTTCATATATTCAAAAGATCATTGAATATCTCAAGATGATAAGAGCTTACCGTCTTCTTTCTCAAGTTCTCTTTTATACGTTTTACTATTGCTGTTTAATAATTTTAATTTGAGTTTCATTTGAATTTATTATAAATGTGTTCTTTCATTACTAAATACATAACAACAGATATACAAAACACATGTAACATGTGATTAAATGATAGCATTACTCTTTTTAATGTTTAATCTCTAATACTAGTTTCACATCATGTTAACCCAAATGAGAGAGCACTAAATGCTTTTTTATACTCTAACTAAAACTACAACCTGCAGGTTGGCCCGCAAAGCTGCTAGGCCATGCAGGACGGGTTTGGACATCTATATACGAATTGTAACCCACGGCCGGACGACCCGCACGGTCTGCAAAATGTTTGAACCCGCTACGGGTTGGGCTACTTGGGTGCGGATTCACCCATCAGACATCTCTACCTAGGACCAATGCCACCGAAAAAAACAAAAACATGCTTTAATCGACATAGACTCTATAAAAGGCAATCGACATGGATATAAGGAAATATTCTTTATATTCATGTCTTTCTACAAATATCTATAAGATATTAACCAAATCTACACAACGTCTACTATAGATAAAGGAATCAAAACCCCAAGTTTGACATTTACATTCTACGACTAACACTTTTGACATAAGCAATTAGTCATTCTCAAAAGGCGGAGGGTCTTCCTTGTTGGTCACTGCGTTTGACTTGATCATGAAGTAGTACTTTTTATGTTCCTTCGTTGGCTTCCACGACTCCATCTTCTCCTTAACCACTCTCGCACGAGCTCTCAGCAGCAATTTTCTTGGCTCCAAAGACGGCCGTGTACATTCTAGCTGAGAAGTTTGTTGCCTCCTTCATCATGATGATCTCCTCAAACTCTATTCCTTTTCTCTCCCTCCAAGATGCCAACCTTCGCATACACCCCTGAATATACGCTCCCTTGGATCTCCAGATTCTCCTTTAGGTTAATCGCTTGAGTACTTCTAATGAACATAACACCATCCTGTTCAGCCGCCTTGCTCATTAGTTCATGCTTGGCAGAGATCGATTTTTTGGCAGCCATGTATTTCTTGAAGGTATCGAAGCCATCATTTCTTTCCATATCCCCTGTAAAAAGTTGAAACAATAAGGCAAAGTAAATTGTTGGAACTTGCAGATACCTAAGGAAAAGCATTTTTACCCGAAAACGTTGCTACAAGCCAACTTCTTTGTTGGTCAAGGGTACCTCCCGCCACTTTGAAGTAATTTTCTCCACCTCTAAGACCTTCATATATCATTCTAAAGGCCTAGGGTGAGAGACCTCTGTAAAAAATCAAACAAAGACAAATGTTAGATATCTCGCTGGAAATTTCCAAGGAACAAGCATTCGTCCTAATATCCACCCGCCAAGAGTCACACAACTAGGATTCCCAGATTCTTGTCAACCTTCATTAAGACGAATTTATGAAAGCAAGAGTCATCGTAAGCCAAAATTTTCTTCTGCTTCCTCTCCACACCCTTGACCAAGGGAGAGCTGGTGCGACAATGGATATAGAATTTCCAGCAGAGCAAAATAATACGCGTAAAAGACCTCGTCCATTCCATTTTCACCTTATTTATATTACCCATGACCTAGATTACAACCACCTTCCTCCATGGGGAAGGCTTCAGCTGCCCCAGAGAAATACCCATAAAACTTTCAACCTCTGGTACAGGGGAAAAAACTTTGACCCTCAAACTTAGGTCGAAATAAACCTAAAAAACCACTATCTCATCATCTCTCGAATTCGGGACCCTCTCGTTCTCATTCGACGGTCGCAACACCACAAATCAGATGGCAAATATCGACGTCTGAGCTTCTCCGTGTCTGTAATAATTGTGGGGGGGGCATGAGGCAAGGATCCGATGGGGACCACCACGATGAGAGTAGAAGGTTCGTCTACATTCTGCAGGTCTAGGGAGCCAGCGAGCACAAGTTTCACGTCTGGATCATGATGACGCCTTCATTTGACCATGTCACCTCGTGAAGACGGAGAACAAGGCAAAAGCTATTTATCTTTCATCTACATAGCCCGATTTTGAAGATTTAGAGAGTCGAGATCTCAAAACAGGGGAGGCAGAAAGCTTTGAAAACCCTAGGCAATTATAAAACTCTAAGCATTGTCTACGAGAGAAGGGAGAAAAAGATTTTTTTACCTGATCAGAATAACACAGAATAAGGGTAAATAGAGACGTCGTGTGACTCTAATGATTCAACGGCAAATAAAGAAATAGAAGAAAATTGCAGCGATTCTGGTGTAGTCGTCGAGGGCAAAACGACATGGGACCCGCTGTCAAATCTTATTAATGATCTCCTCAATCTTATTGCCATAACAATAACCAAGGGAGTGGTAAACCAACACTCGAAGCGTCTTTCTCTTAGAGGCAGCATAAAACTACCAATTTAGTCTAGAGAGGAGTAGTCTCGAGTCAAGACCGAAATGGACTAGAAGCAACAAAATTAACCCATGACTCCACTACGTAGAATCACGACTTAAGAGGCAAAATGTTGGGGACAAATAAATAATTCTCTGCTTTCTACTCTAAAATCCTTAGTTACAATGCCAAGAAGAAACTCTAGAAAAGGTGGTGCCTTCAGGCGGGTAAAACACTCCTTTATGGACCAATGGCCATGCCACTGGAAAAAAGAAAAAATGCTTTAATTGATACAAACTCTATAAAAAGCAATCGACATGGATATAAAGAAATATTATTTATATCCATGTATTTCTACAAATATTTACGAGATATTTACCAAAGCTACACAATGATCTACTATAGATAAAAGAATCAAAACCATAAGTTCGACATTTACATTCTACTACCAACACATTTGACATAAGCAAGGTGGTTTGAATAGAAAGTATGGTTCTTACTCTTATTCTTTTGTATTCCCTAGTTTTACCAACGAATCAATAAAGAACATACTTCGTTATTTGTTTCGTAGTAAAACAAAGAGAGTTTTGCCCAAAATTTTATTTTAATAATAAGGAATAGTAGTATTTCAATAAATTTTAGATCCGTACTACGTCATGTCTCCACTCATCACCTCATAAACCCTAGATTTTGGTTTAGGAGAATCTCTAAAATAGAGGAGATTAATAATGAAATATATTTTTTGGTATAACATAATAGTGAGGTTTTTTGTGCTTATGTCGGTTTTTGGGAAAACGGCCAATTCATACATCAACAGTGGGCCACGGTCCCGATCAATACATACATTTGACCTCTGTGCTAAAACAGACACCAACAAACAAATTATTCAAATTTCATACATGGACAAAGAATATTCGGTCTATTCATACGTTGACCGTGTCTCCGTTAGTCAAATTGTAACGGGTGATTACGTGGATTAATGTGATGCTTATGTGGAGGGATTAGAGGATTACGCAGTTATTACGTGGAAATTTAAGTGTTGCTTAAGTGAAATACGACGTCGTTTTGTGTTTTGATAAACAAAACCCTATCTTCTCTCTGGTTGAATCGCGACATAGGAGAGAAGAAAGAAAATCAGAGGAACGGAGCAGTTTCTCAAAACGAGATTGAGAGAGAGAGCCGCAAATGTCTAGCTCATCTAACCTTAATTCTTCATATGGTACAACTATGAACTCAAATTGGAGATGCCGCAGGGATGAAATCGAAAGAGGGTTTCCTAAATTTTGTAGGAAGTGTGGAGAAGGTGTTGTGATTTTTACAGCGAGAACCGTCGAGAATCCATGAAGACTTTTCCATGGTTTTCCTAATGGCAGTGAAAAGGTAAAAAAAATTTGTGTATGTGCTAAGATTAGGAACGATTTGTGTTCGTTTTGTTTGACCAATGTATGTTCGACTTTGTTTTGTAGGAGAAGAAATATTTGTTTAAATGGACGGATAAATCGCTAGTAGAGGAAGTTGAGGATTTGAAGTGCTTGTTTGATGAAAAAATTGGTCATTTTGTGGTTTGATGTCAGACATGTAAAGATGTAATAAGAAGCTATGACAAAAAGATTGAAGATTTGGGTAATGCTTTAGCTAGATTTGAGAAAGAGATGAAAGAGATGAAAGGGTTGGTTCACGAGTATGAGAAAGATGTGAAGAGCTTGAAGGTGATGATAGTTTGTGGAGTTGGAATGATGATATCCTATTACTATTTAGCTATGTAGTAGTTTTAGTTAAGTGCAAGATTGGAATGAATGTGATCGATTTTGAGATACAATATGCTTGTCAGATTGTTGGTTTTTGTAGGTGTAAATGACTTGCATTATGTCTTTGTTTTGTGTTATAAACATGAGAAGTTTGTTGCAAGATTGTCAAAATTTTTTGAATCAAAACACAAGATCATGAAAAGTGATCCATAAGAAGGTTTACAAAAGAGATCCATTAGGTTTACAAAAGAGAAGTTAAGAACATCATAAGTCACAACTAAAGAACCCGAGAAACACCTAAAACAAAACACCAAAAACCAATAAACAACAAATACCAAAAGAACACTAAGTTATGCACCCAACTCTAGGATTCCTTCTTGACAACAACTAAAACATTGTTCATTTGGTCTTCAATACACAATACCAAAATAAGCAGAGAATAATTTTGATGAGAACCTGAAAAGAGCCAAACAAGCATAGAAAAAAAAATATCACAAGTTCAATGATAATTGAACTCTAATTAGGAGAGCAAACCTGAAGTTAGTCATTCAACATAGATGTTTGCGTTGGCTGACTTGGTCTCGGAGCTTCACAATGGTCCAATGACAATGACTTATCTTGTGATGGTTGTTTCTTCTTCCTCAGATAAATCTTCATTGGCTTGTAAGGGACTCCATCATTCTTACAATGTAGGGAGTTATGGCCACCCATACTACAACGATAATAATGAATCATCTTTAAGTGTCTAGACACTTTCTGCCCTTTAGTAGGAGACTCATGAATGGACTTCTTCCTCTTTTGTGGATTCTTCTTCCGACCTTTCTGAGGAGGTACATGTGGCGGCTCAATATGAGAACCTGGAGTATCCTTCCATAACTTCATTCCTTCAACCGGAGAGATTGACTCACTATATTGGAGCTTCCACAAAGTCGTCAAGTAACAAGCTGACACAAAATCCTCGGCATTAAGCTTTTTATCTGAAATTACTTTTAAGGCATGACAACACGGAATCCCGGTGAGGTCCCATCTTCTGCAGGTACATGATCTCCTGTCCATATTGACACTGTAAGAAGTGCAATTCTCAATGACTTCTGAAACACCATTCAGACCAAGGATCCTTTTCTTACATCATTTGTGTTTTTTCTCCTCTTCAGCGATGGTTTTTGCAACCTTAAAATTTTATTTACCCTTATACTTCACCAACTTTCTTCCTCACCTTAATTCTAACCATAGCTTGTCTTCTCATGGTCTCAAGCATTTCCACTAAAGGCAGAGAACGCACTTGCTTAAAACCACTATTGTAAGATTCTGAAAATTTGTTGAGTCCATCTTCGCAAGTAGAAGTGGTTCTAAAGAATGCACGAGTACATGTTGTAGGATCCCTCACCATCAAATCATCATATATCTGAGAGCCTAATGCCTTAAGCTCTTTAAGTGCTGCTTTATAATCACCCTCGTTGAAGCTATTTACCACTGTCCAATAAAACTTTTTAAAAGGCTTGTTGGGGTGTAGCTTCTTAATGTTCCCATATACATGTCTAGCGCATGTACGGTGCTCTATGTGAAGAATTTCTTCATCCACAGCCTTTATAAGATCCTGTAAATGAAAACAATAAGAAGGTGTGGATCATTGTGTTTGTCAGAGATAAGAGTTCAAGTCTAGTATACAACCACAACCTTTATAATCACCTTTTGTTTGTCAGAGATAAGTGTGAATCCTTCACCATTTTGGAGGTTCAAATCATCCTTTATCCTTTGAATGAACCACTTTCAGTTGTTAGTATCCTCAACTTGAACAATGCCCCACGCAACAGGATATATTTGATTGTTTGCGTCTCTTCCCACAGCTGCTAGGAGTTGTCCTTTTGAGGTAGATTTCATAAAACATTCATCAATCTCAATAATGGGTCGACAATGAGCTCTCCATATTGTCTTTAGAGCTTTAAAACACACATAGAATTTGTCGAAGACCTCAACACCATCATCTCTAATGGTTGTTAGAAGATCAACCGTAGAACTAGGATTTGATCTGTCAAAAAATACAAACAAATGTTAGAACTAAACTCAACTAAAATGTGAACAAAAAATATTACAAAAAGTAACATAATCTAGGATTTGCTCTTTATAGTCTTTAATCCTTGCAAATTGTTCATCAAACTCCTTACTTATCATCTCCAATGCAATCTTTCGGGCCTTCCTAGCAATATCATGTGTCACTGTCAGGTTGTATATGTCTTCAATGATTTCTTGTATGGCCCTTGGCATCAATCCACTATCGTGTCTAATCTAATTTATAAGCATATTAGCAATGACACGGCCAGTCAATAACTTGCAATATCCGTCTTTCGTGCAAGAATGATCTCCTTGAAAGGCCTTAACCATGTATTGCTTCACTGATTTCTCAAAAGAACAATAGATTCGCCAAGTACAAGTAATCTCACCAACTACAGCACACTTTGCCTCACAAATGTCATTTTCCCATCTTGTGTATTTGATATTCCAACCTCCCATTAACGCATATTCTAACACAGCTTCCTTGAACTCGTTTAAACTTTGAAAAACTTGCATAATCTTTAACTCACCGCTGCCTCTTCGCCATCTTTCGTATCATCTTCTTCATCATCCGAGACAGGAGGTGTATCTCTATGAGCTTCATTGTCCTCTTCCTCATCAAAAAACTCTGCAATTATTTCTTCTACACGCTCGTCATGCAGATCTGACTCTCTATTCTCCCGAGCCTCATTTCTTCTTATTTCAGAATCAACACCAACGACAACCGGGGATCCACTCTCTTTAGGCTCATTGCCAACCTCCTCGTGATCAAGATACACATCCACCGTCTTTACCAATTTCGTAGCATACACATGTTTTGGAAGTTTGTACCACCATCACACAACACCTTCAAATATGAAAATCTTTCGTAAGGAAGCTTGTACCAAACTCGTTGCCCATAAATATCAACAATATCTGCCGAAATTATCCCTCCAAATAGACTTTGCGGAGAGGTTTCAAGATAATGGATTTTTCCACCAACATAGCAAAAACCTCCTTCAAAATTCTCAAACTTCCCGTCATAGTATACAATAAACGTAATATCATTATCCCCACTGCAACAATTATACAAAACATCAGTTACACAAGAAATCATGATAATATTTTCATTGACACATTTCATCGAACACCTTGTGTGCTCTCAAATCTCTTCTTCTATTTTTTAACAAATCCACAATTTACATGTACCCATCATCCTATTATACCACGTAAAAACCCTTAGATCACCTCTAATCAATTATTTTTTCAAAAACGAAACACATAAATAAGAGAAGTGGATCGAACAATTTTGTCAAGGAATTGGATCGAACTTACCTCATACCAACCAATCTCTTCTATCCGTGCTTTCACCTCCTCTAAGTCGTCTTCTTCAATCCTAATTTTGCAATTCTTTCTCACAATCTTGTTGCTTCCTCTCTCACACTCTCCTAACCATTTTTCGCGCTTTCAAAGATGAATTTGTGTTTTTGTCTCTCAAAACCCAAAACAACGTCGTTTTATTGATGCCAAAAGGACGTTGTATTATTGATGCAAAACGACATCGTTTTCCATCACATATTCTTTAATTTCCACGTAATAACAGCGTCATCCCCTAATCGCTCCACATAAGCATCCCGTTAGTCCACGTAATCACCCATTATAATTTGACTAACGGAGACACGATCAACGTTTGAATAGACCGAATATTCTTTGTCCATGTATGAAATTTGAATAATTGGTTTGTTGGTGTCTGTTTTAGCACAGAGGTCAGATGTATGTATTGATCGGGACCG
The DNA here is from genome assembly GCA_900406275.1 of Anastatica hierochuntica. Classification (NCBI taxonomy): domain Eukaryota; kingdom Viridiplantae; phylum Streptophyta; class Magnoliopsida; order Brassicales; family Brassicaceae; genus Anastatica; species Anastatica hierochuntica. The sequence continues at coordinate 9,040 of OVAN01002020.1, read as the reverse complement.
TGGTCCACTATTGATGTATGAATTAGCCGTTTTCCGCCGGTTCTTGGTTGTAATTAACTCCAACAAATTGTCGGGAAAAAAAACTCCAACAAGCTAATTACTCCGGCAAGAACTCAAAGCCAACAATGTGGCATTTCACAAAACAGTCAAGCTGGAATATGACTTGTAACAAAAAAGAAAAAAAATAAAAACCAACCGAGCTGATATTTCCCAAAGTCTTAACATACCCGAAGACAAGAAGGTTCTAAGAGCACCATTAACCGAGAGACACTTAAAGTCTCTTAACATTTTTTTAATTAAAAATTGAGTGGGGCCCGCGAAATAACAAGAAACGGTTTCTTACGAAGCTTAAATAAAAAATGTATCTTGTGGAGTTGTTCCACTGTTCGCGGGCCCACCGCCACGTGACGGTCCGCGATTGGTAGATCTTTTTATTTTTATTTTCTTTAAAAATCGAACCCAAAATAAATAATAATAAAAAATACAATTTAAGAAACCCTTAACAGAGTTCTTTGATAATCATGGTCTAATGTCGTTGACCCAATACCAACATCTTCTTTGTTTCGTTTTCTAAATATTCCCACCTAGAATGTCTCTTCCCAAACAAATTCTCTATGGAGAAAAGGAAACACAACATAATATTTTTCGTCGTCCAAACATTTAATTCAAAATTTAAATTTTGGAAAATACAGAAAAATAGTATAAATTTTAAAATAAAAAAGAAAAAGGAAAATCATGATCTTGTCATTCGTAATTTCTATTTCACAAATACTAATGTCAATGTTTAATTATGAAACTTTCCATTACACAAATCCATCTAACTAATCACCACTTCTCTTATCATATAAATAAATGTATAAAGACTCTTTAACTTCTCCTCGATCATACAATTCTCACCGATGATGCTCTGTTTAAAAATGGGTTTGGCTAAAGTTTCTTCCTTTCTCTTTGTGATTCTGTTTCTCATCAATGGTGGTTCCTCCACCACTTTCACCGTCGTTAACCATTGCAACTACACCGTCTGGCCGGGACTTCTCTCCGGCGCCGGTACCGCTCAGTTACCCACAACCGGTTTCTCCCTTAACTCGTCCGAGTCACGAGTCATCTCCATGCCCGCCGCCTGGTCCGGCCGCATATGGGGTCGCACGCTTTGCAATCAAAACGACACCACCGGGAAATTCACTTGCGTCACCGGCGACTGCGGCTCGTCCCGAATGGAATGCTCCGGTGCCGGAGCCAACCCTCCGGCTACATTAGCAGAATTCACGCTCAACGGCGCCGGAAATCTTGATTTCTACGACGTCAGCCTCGTCGACGGTTACAACATTCCAATGACAATCGTCCCTCACGGCGGAGCTACTGGAGTTGGTAACTGCACCGCCACGGGTTGCGCGGCGGATCTGAACGGTATGTGTCCGGCGAAGCTGAAAGTAACATTGGAAGCGGATGGAGTCGCTGTGGCTTGCAGGAGCGCGTGCGAGGCGTTTGGAACGCCGGAGTATTGCTGCAACGGCGCGTTTGGAACGCCGGACAAGTGTAAGCCGAGTGAGTATTCTGTTTTCTTCAAGAAAGCTTGTCCCACGGCTTATAGTTACGCTTACGACGACAGCACAAGCACCTTCACTTGCTCCGGCGCCGATTACCTCATCACTTTTTGTTCTCCTCCTTCTCCAAGGTTTAGTAATATTAAGAAAATAATCTAAAATTTATAAACTAACAAAATTGTATGAAATCAGAATCATATACCGAATTATTTACTTTTTTAATTGTAAAAGACTCCCTAGATTATAAATATTAATTTAGAAATTAAATAAATATAATTAATAAAATTTTTAATTTTGTGTAAATTTAAAAAGGTTGGTACTCATTGGTAACAAAAAACGGAAATAATCTGAGAACATACAATTCAAAGTTCAAAAATCTTTATTAACAAAAAAAAAGGTTCAAAAATCTTTTTTGTTGTTTCTGAATAATTTTCGCATATTTTGTAACGGTTCTTTGTTTTGTTTTATATTAGACTTTTGATCGGATCCCCAAATCTACTTTTGAAAATTGAAAAATATTTCATATGAAATTTGTTATTTTATTTGTTTGGTCTCAGTGAAAAGCATGCATCTACGTATCCTCACCCGGAGGCGGTTAGGGTTTCTACGGCATCTCTGACCGAGTCACCTACAATAAAACTTCTGTTTTCATTTGGCGTTTTGGCTGTTGCGGTTTCTTGGATGGGGAGTGAATTTTGGTGATATCAACACGGCACCGACCTTTTTAGTTCATTCTATTTGCTATTATTTTGCTTCATGTGATTGGTTGTTGCGAATTGCGACTCTATAGCGTTAGAAGAACTAACATTGAAATGAAATGACTATTTTTTAATATGATCTTTTTATCATTATTTGAAATACTAATTATCTTTATAAGATAAGAACTATATATATATATATATATTGACGTATATATGTATAATGTATATATTAATTGAAATGAAATGAAATAATTTTTTTGTAGTCCAAAAATATTTAATTTGGATCTGAATACGAGACCGATTGCTGATATTCCTTCATGCAAAATTATGTTTAGGCAAGGCATTTCACTATTATTAAAAAGGAGGGAGGGATAGGTTTCCAAGATATGGAAAATTTTAATGATGCTTTGCTCGCGAAAAATATGGCGAATCATGAAAATCCAAGGAGTCTAATTGCTAAAACTCTAAAAGGTTGATATTCTTCAACAAGACATATTCTAAAAGGCTCAACTGGATCGCTCTTTATCTAATAATTTGTGGGTAGACATGTTTCCTTCGGGGCGTTGTGAATACCTTCGGTTTGAAGGTTCTGATCATCGTCCGGTAGTTACGTATCTTGATAATTCTCGGATACATCATCGTAAGCTCTTTCGTTTTGATCGTCATCTAGTCGAAAGGGATGAGGTCTTTGATATGGTTTCTGAGATTTTGCAGCGAGAGGGACATGCTTCTGTCTTGGCTAAGTTGGACAGATGTCATTCTGAGCTTTAACAGTGCCAGGTTGATAGAAGATTCGCAATCTAAACTTGTTGCTCTCTTATCTCGTCCTTCTGCAGACCCCTTGAGATTCAGAGGGTTTCTAGCACTCTGAAGAGTGCCTATCGGGATGAAGATAAATTTTGGAAGGAGCTTAGTCGGGTCTTGTGGTTGCAGCATGGTGATAGGAACTCTGACTTCTCTCATGTCTCTACATGAAACCGAAGAACGATCAACCGTATATCGGTTATTGAGGATGATGATGGCTCCGTCCATTTTAAAGAGTCTGAGATAGCAGCTTCGATCTGCTCTTATTTTTAGGGTATTTTCTCCTCCAATAGAGCGATTGATTACGCAATTATTGAGCAAACTTCTCTTTCGTTGTTTTTGTTGATAATTCCATGTTGACAACCATTTCCTCGGCTGATGAGGTTAAAAGAGCTGTTTTTTCAATCAACGCGGCCAAGGCTCTGGGTTCTGATGGCTTTTTTGCCGGGTTTTTTCACTCTTACTAAGCGACTATAGGGCCCGATGTTACTAAAGAGGTGATTGACTTCTTTGTGACATGCACCTTTTAGCGTGATATAAACTCCACCAATGTCACCCTAATTCCGAAAATTGCACACCCACGGAAGGTTTCAGATTATCGGCCAATAGCCCTTTGTAATGTCTTCTACAAAATTATAGCGAAGATTCTTACGGCTCGAATACACTCTATACTACCAGGATTGATTTTCGAAAATCAATAAGTTTTTGTCCCTGGGCTTGCTATTTTGGATAATGTTCTTATTGCTCATGAGATCTTACATTGTTTACGTCGCTCAAAAGCTACGAAACGTGGAGCTATGGCAAGTATGACTGATATGAGTAAGGCGTATGATCACATTGAGTGGACTTTTTTACTCCGTGTTCTAGAGAAGTTTGGTTTCCATAATGTGTGGATTAATTGGATCATGGAATGCATTACTACAATTTTGTATTCTTTCCATCTAAATGGGTTTACCCAATGCCATGTGCTACCTTCTAGGGGCCTCCGCCAAGGGGATCCTCTTTCTTCGTGACTCTTTATACTTTGCACAAAAATCCTCTTAGGTCTATGTCGTCGGACCCAGGAAGATGAGATTTTACCAGGAATAAATGTCTCTCGCTTTAGTCCTCCCATCAATCATCTCCTCTTTGTCGATGATACGATGCTTTTTGGTAAGTCAAATTCGCCTAGTGTTGATGCCTTGAAGACCCTGATCCAAGGATATGAGTTGGCGTTCGGACAATCTATTAATCTCTCTAAGTCATCCATTACGTTTGCCTCTAAGACACCATCTTCTCGGCGTGTAATGGTGAAGAATCGTTTGCGGATCTTCAAAGAATGGGGTACTAGGAAATATTTGGTTTTGCCAGAACATTTCTGTCAGCAGAAATGGGACATCTTTGCTTCTATTATTGATCGGATCCGCCAGAAGGCTCAGGGATGGTCTACCCGTTTTTGTTGTCTGTTGGCAAACAAGATGTTCGGAAGATGTCTTGGATTTCTTGGGAGCGGATGTCTTTACCAAAGGTCGCTGGCAAATTAGGTTTTAAGGATGTGGAAGCTTTTAATGATGCTCTATTGGCCAAACTGTCTTGGTGGATCTTAAAGAATCCTACGTCTTTGGTTTCTCATATTCTTTCTAGCAAGTATTGCCATTCTTCCTCCTTCATGGAGTGCTTGCCACCGACGAGTATGTCTCATGGTTGGCATGGTATTATGATTGGTCGTGACATTTTACATCAGGGTCTTGGGTGGATAATTGGTGATGGTGTTAATGTACGCGTTTGGGATGATTGCTAGCTATCTACCTCCTCCCTTCTATATCGCGGCTATGGGTCTTCCATTTCCGACCTTTCATGACCTTCGTGTCTTGGATTTGATGTCGAGCCCGTCTCGCGGGTGGAATTGGAGAGTAATCTCTGAGGAGCTGCCTAACTACTATGCACTCATATCATAGTTGATTTTAGGATCATCGACTAGATGAGATTCTCTCGTTTGGTTATATAATAAGAATGAGCAGTATATTTGCAAGAGTGGTTACTCCCTTCTTACTTCTCGAGAGTCGTCACAAGCTGCTAATCATTTCAATTGGATGAAGAACATTTGGCACGTCAAAACTCTTCCTAAGCTCCAAAGTTTCATGTGGAAGGCGATGTGTGCTTCTTTACCTGTCTGTGCTGCTCTTCAATCACAGGGGTCATTGAGGATTTTGCGTGCCCTAGATGTGACCACCATGAGACAATTGATCATGTTCTGCTGCAGTGTGATTATGCGCAACAAGTATGGGATAAAGTGTCTTTACATATGTCGTCTTCCTCTCCTTCTCTATGTGCATTTTTATCTGCCATGCGTGTTTCTAAGGCATTGTTGTTGACAGGATTTGTCTGCGGTGGATGTTTACCCTTGGGTCTGTTGACCGTTATGAAAGGCTAGTAATCGTTTGATTTTCAATTCAGAGGTCACCTCAGAGGATGCGCTTATTTATACAACGTTTGCGGACGCACGCGAATGACAAGTTGTAGCTAGCATATGGGCAAAAGTATCTGGTCGTGGTGCCTCTTCTACTATGGAGGTGTGTCCCCTTGGTCAACCATTGGTTTTATCTACTATTTCTAAATGCTGGGTGGATGCATCATTGGACCCATCTTCTAGGAAGTGTGGTATGGGTTGGGTATATCATTCACCGAATGATGCTATGCTTGGCAAATTTATCTCTAACACGGAGGATTTACCCTCTGCTCTCGCGGCGGAGGCTTTGGCTCTTTGGACTACTCTACGCCAAGCTCTTGTGTTGGGAATTAATGAGATACTTCTGCACTCGGACTCTCAAGTATTGGTCAATTTGATCAATATGAATGAAGACCATATTGACATCCTTGGTCTTCTAGTGGACATTAGGAGTCTTATTCCTTGTTTTTCTTCAATTTCATTTTCTTTTGTTCCTAGAATTGAAAATACTTTAGCTGATTCGCTAGCGAATCGAGATCTTTGTGCTCGGGATTCTTCCGTTCGGGAAGTTTAATAATCATATTTGTGAAAAAAAAAGACATACATTGGATGCTACTATAGGTTCACAACTAAGTAATGGTTGAATAACACCGAAGGTATACTTTGATTTTCTAAAGCGGTATTCCTCTTTGCCTTTGAATTCAAAAAAGGAATTATGGAGTCCTCTCCCAGAGTTGTGGAACTAACGAATTTATTCGAAAGTCGAATTAGGAAATTTTACGCGAATTTTCAAGTGGATGAGATCATATTACAGACCTGATAAGAAAAGGAATCAGAGTACTTATTCGCAACAGATCAAGAACCAACACATGGTCACACCCATGGCTCTCATATCTGATGTCGCGACATCCTAGGAAGAAACACGAAGATCTTTTGGACAATTGCTTAGTTTCGAAGCTGATGCAGCTAAACAAAAAGGGGTGGGACATTTACAAAGTCAATGAAGCAATACATGAAGATGATGTTGAACATATTCTCAGTATGAAGATACCAAACCACAAGTGTGATGACTACATGGGTTGGCATTTCACAGAAGATAGACGTTACACAGTGAAATTTGGGTATTGGGTTGCGATACATAGTGAGGCAACTGTGATAATTCCACCTCATGAAAGCAAAGAGATAAAGAGTCGACGCTGACGTCTTAACTTAGCTCCAAAAACCAAGGTTTTCTTATGGAGAATGTGTTCACGAGCTCTAGCGACTAGGAGTGAGTTAAGAAGAAGACATATAATCAAAGAAGTGGGTTATAGATATTCTCCAAATGAAGAAGAGACAATAGGACATATGTTTTTCTCATGCTCGTATGCTCAACATATTTGAGAAGAGGCAAATCTAGGAATACCTGAAGCTATTGCTCAACAATTACATTTAGGTGGACGAATGATGGTGATAATTGACAATACTCATGCAAACTCCAAATCTGGTCGACAAAAGCTTTTTCCTTTTTGGATATTGTGGCGTATTTGGAAAAGTTAAAACTTAGCGTTGTTTGAGCAAATGGAGACACCATGGCGAAAGACAATACGACTAAAGAAGACATGGAAGAATGGCTGCAACAAACAACATGTCTCGATCATGAGAGCACACCGGAGACATAATATGAAAACAAAACCAATGTATCAAGCTGGAAAAAGGCACCGACAAACTGGGTCAAATGTAATTATGATGGGGGTTTTCAAAGTTTTCAAAGCAAAGCAGCGGCAGGATGAGTTTTCAGAGATTCAGTAAGGTAAAGACAGCTTTTGAAGCATGAATTACAAAGCTTACTCATGACGATGCAAAACTTATGAATAAAAGGATATAGACGTATGATTCTGGAAGGGAACTGTAAACGGATAAAAGTTATAATAGAGAATCATTCTTCAAACTTTCTGTTGCGAATTGGATACATGAATAATCTGTTGGACAAAAAAATTTGAGAGCGTATCTTTCTAATGGATGTCATGAAGATCGAATCAAGTTGCAGACATATATGTGAAGAATCAATATTCCACTAACCAAAATTAAATTTCTCATTTCCTTGTTCCAAGATATACAATAGAAGCCATACATATGGACTTTCATGTTTAAAGCTAATTAGAATGATAAGTGTTAAAAAAGAACTAAATATATATATTTTGAAGTATATATGTATAATGTATATACATATACGTAAAAAGTCTAAGTAAAATATTTGTCTCCCAAAGCTTACAACGAAAAGAAATCTCCAAAATTCTGAGTAAAAGAAAACGTAAATAGCCCTAAAATGTCCTAAGAGTACTTATAATGTTTCTGGGATTTATCTGAAAAATAAGAAATCAGAAAAAAGGAAAATAAATTTATTTTTCGTAAGAGGAGGTGATCGATCGATCACCTATGTGGATCGATTGATCACCTATTTTCCGCAATGGATCGATCGATCCATGCAGGGATGATAGATCAATCTGGCTTCTTTAGTTCGAGATTCTTCATCTCTTCATTAAAAGCCTTGTGAAACCCTCCAAAATCATCACATTTTCTATAAAAGTGTCCCAACACCTAAAATTCCTGAAATTAAAGAGAAAAAACTCTGAAAAGCCTAAAAATGGTTGAAAACTACGTTAGATGTTAGCAAAAATACGAATATATCTATCATGTGCATGTTGTTTCCAGTTTCTACTTCAACTCCTAATCCTGCAATAACTGGTTTTGGCTCTGAAAAAATAACCTCTATCCTTTGCCTACTAGTTGCTCCATGTTCTTCTTCTACTTTCTCCCTATCATTTCTTTTAGCATCCCCATAACAACAGAAGAATCACCAAACTCTCTTAATTTAAGTGGTTGCATAGCTAGTGGTTATGGTCTGATATCAGACATATCCATAGTACCTCTTTGTGACATGGCTTTGTCAGTGTTTTCACCTAAGGTATTTTCACCCATAACATCATCAACATTGTCTTGATTCAGATCTTGGTTTTGAGGTAATACCTGCTGTTTTGTGTCATCTCCAAGGGTCAAGAGCTAGAATGCTCTTAATGAAGAAAAGTTGATCTAACCTACTCTTACTTAATCTAACATACTCTCTACTCTTAATGAGATTGTGTAAAACCTATTTTGCCCTTCATCTTTTTAATACAAACAAATAAAATAATAAATTAAATCAACCAATAAAAATTATTCTCTAAAATCTATTTCTTCTCTCTCCTCTCTTTCGCGACCCGCGACCCCCACCAGATCCACCATTGAAGAAAAAGCTTCTGATTTTAAATCTCAAAATCTTGCATCCATTCCTTCCTCATTGAAGTCTAAGCTTGTAAATCAAGGTTAGTTCGTGTTCTATTAGGTAGATTGAAGTTAATTGAGTGAATTTGAGCTCCATTAAAAAAAAATGGATTTNATCTGGGTTTGGGGTTTCGTTCGAATAACAAGTTGAATCGGAAAGTAATGTTCAGTGAATGCGGATAAATCCTATGAATGAATCAGGTTTTGTGAGTTTGTGTTTAGTGAAACTTGGTTAAACTAGTGAAACTTTGATAGTTGAG